>APFE031229304.1:55496-121658 GCA_000404065.3 Pinus taeda | reverse complement strand
CGTCGTTTCATTCCCAATCTTGCTGAACATCTTAGAGAGATAACCAATATGCTCAAGAAGGACAACGAGGTTAAATGGACTGAAGAGGTGGTGAAGTCTTTCAATTTGATAAAGGTAGTCTTATCTTCAGCTCCAACTTTGATCAGTCCAGATTATACACAGGATTTCATTTTGTTTTCATTTGCTTCCGAGCATACATTGGCAGCCGTGTTAATGCAAAAGAGAGATGGAGTTGAGAGGCCCATAGCGTTTTTCAGCTGCATCATAAGGGACGGAGCGCTAAATTATAATATCATTGACAAGCAAGCATTGGCACTCATCAAAGCATTGAAAGATTTCCGAGTTTATATATTGAATTCTCATGTTTTAGCATATGTTCCTAATGCAGCTATGAAGGATGTTTTAGTGCAAATGGAACCGGAAGGAAGAAGGGGTAAGTGGATCGCTGCACTCTTAGAGTATGATGTAGAAATTAAACCTACCAAGTTGATTAAAGGTCAAGGTTTAGCTAAGTTAATGGCTGAAACAGATCTTCATGTCCTTGATATCAATTTGATTGCTACCTTGTCCGATGAAGATGAAGAAAATTCTGCTTTACCGGTGTCCGATATCTTTGTGTCTTCACCTTGGTATGCTGATATAATTTATGTGCTTCAAAATTTATCTTCACCTCCTGGAATGCCTAAAAACAAAGCTAGAACATTGAAACTAAAGGCTGCCAAATTTTGCATTATCAAATCTGCACTTTATTGGAAAGATCCCGGTGGCATCTTGCTGAACTGTTTGGTAGAAGAGGAAGCTAAGACAACGGTTGATGATTTTCACAAAGGTGACTGTGGGGGTCACTTATTTTGGAAGACCACGGCTAATAATATTTTGAGAGCTGGTTTTTATTGGCCTTCTTTATTTTCTTATGTGTATAAAGCAGTAAAGAGTTGTCATGAATGTCAAATTTTTCAAGGGAAATAGAAATTACAGCCTTTACCTCTCAAGCCAGTCGAAATCAGTGCACCATTTCAGCAATGGGGCTTGGATTTTATTGGCGAAATCCATCCAGCATCTTCCGGGCAGCATCGATGGATCTTGACCGCCACAGATTACTTCACAAAATGGATTGAAGCCATTCCTACTCGGCAAGCTACGGACTCGGTAATTATCTCCTTTCTTGAAGATAATATCTTGTCACGTTTTGGCTGTCCACATAAGATAATTACCGATAACACAGCAGCATTCAAATCAAAGAAGCTGGTTGATTTTTGTTATAAATATAACATCAGCTTGGGTCATTCAACTGCCTATCATCCGCAAGGTAACGGGCTGGCCGAATCGTCAAACAAATCGCTATTGAATATCATAAAGAAATTGCTGGAAATAAATAAGAAAAGTTGGCACAAGAAGTTGATAAATGCATTATGGGCTGATCGGGTAAGTCATAAGAAGTCAATTGGAATGTCACCTTTTGAACTTGTTTATGGAGTAGATGCAGTTTTTCCTACTTCACTTAGTGTTCTGGTAGCAAAGTTGTTTCAAGAAGCTAGTGGTGAAGAGGATTCTATGCAAAGGTGGATCAGTCAAATGATTCATTTACAGCAAACACGAGATGAGGTTCATCAGAATTCCCTTAAGTTGCAGGAGCACATAAAGAAAATTTATGATAAAAAGGCCAAAACTGATGATTTTCATATTGATGACATTGTGTTGAGATGGGATGCCCGCAATGAAGACAAAGGGAAACACGGAAAATTTGACAACTTGTGGAAAGGTCCTTACAAAATTGCAGCATACCGTGGTCCAAATGCTTCTCTTCTTAAAGAAATGAACGGTGAGGAATGTCTTGGTGGGTCGGTGAATGGCCGCCTGCTCAAAAAGTATCATGCTTGAGCATTTTCTGCTCTACTCACTCTCATTGTAAGTACCATCTTATTTTCATTCTGCAGCAAGTGTGAAACTGATCTCTCATCTTCAGTTTGGGGCTCGTGGTGAAGGCTATAATTCTGAAAATGGTGGTTAGTTGGTGTGAGTTTTACAAGTTGTTTCAGTCATTTCATTTTCTGCATAGAATAAGTGAGTTAGTGTCAAAGTTAGTCCAGGATTTCAGTAAATTGTCCAAGTCAAATAAAGTTGTTTTCAAATTTGGTCACATGTGAATAAATTGACTCCATTGCCCAATAGATAAGGCACTGGCCTGCTCTCCCAGAGGTCTAAAGTTCCTGGCACCTCCAAGGAGCTACCATCCCCATTGGAGTCAATGTTAGTGTCAGTCTTGAAAGCCCTCCATCAGTGATCAAAAAGCTCTTTGCATTTGCATTAGTAGGTGTCTCATCAGTGTCAAATTTTGCACCCCGTTAGACATGCCATAAACCTAATGGAGGAGCTGGTCTTTGTGCCCCTCTTGGCTTTGCTGGATCAGGTCATATCAGTTATTACAGTTTTTCAAGCTTGTCTTGATGTGTCTTATTGTCAAATTCCTAGGTCTAGGGTTTTGGTCATTTGTCTCTGCAATGTCATGTCTCTGAAAATCCATGAGTACTCAGAAAGCCAGAGGGAGGTTAGTTAACATGTTTCTTCGATATTGTTATCTTGTACAGTCAATTTTTACCTTGGATTTAAAAACTCTGTTTTTTAAAGCCCAAGGTCATTTTCTCAGTTTTGTAAATAAATGATGAAATTTCTAAGTTTTCAAAAAGACAAACTGCAACCCTGGTCCCCTTGCCAAGGTCCTCCAGATGATCTACCTGCAAAAAGAATCAAGTCAGAGCACTCGAAAAGTCAAATTCAGGATAAAGGAAATCAAAATCAGTATTTTTTTTAAAAAAAGTGTCAAAAGAAACCTTATAAAGTGGGTTTATGGATGAAATTTTTTCAAATGAAGTTTATAAAAGAATATGTGCCCTCCTTTCACTCTCATTGTGCATTTGAAAGCTTGCAAGAGAGAGTTTGAGAGAGTGATAGGCGAAAGGAGCAGAATTGCAGCGATTTCGGGCAGCAGAGCAGTGCGAGACCTTTTGAGAGGCCTGCGAGACCTGTTGGGCGGTGCAAGACCTTTTGAGCGCCCCTCCATAGTGCAAAAATATAACTGGCGAGACCCGTTGGGCGGTGCGAGACCTTTTGAGCGGCCTACGAGACCCGTTGAGCTGTCTTGCGGCAAACTTCAAAACAATTGCCCAATCTTCCTCCAAGTCATCGAATTTGTTCGAGCATAAAGTTCAGCATTTTTGCAGGCAGAAACAGCAGGTCCATTTGTCTTTCATTTTGTCCACTTTGCTCCAAAAACTATGTCAGAAGCCGAGCCTTATGAGCAAAGTGATGACCATTCATCATCTACAGAGGAGAGGAGGCCTCATAAGGGTGGACATCATAAGCGAGAGGAGCCCACCTCTCTGGCATAATTACAAGCCTACCCCATGGCAGTGAGTTATTTTCAGTATATGTCCTGTTATGATTTTTGTGTGAGAATTTCTCATATTCAACATCATAGAGAGTTGGCCCGCTTGTTTGTCTTGCACCTCCGTGATGGACATGTCACTCTGGCAGGGGTGAACTTCACATTGACTCCTGAGGTGATCTCACACGCTACAGGCATACCAAATGTGGGTGAAGTGTGGCCTAAGGGCAGATTGCTAGATTTTGTTCATTTTGAGCCATATGTCCGGCCAGCATCTGTAGAATTTTTTACAGGTGTTTTTCCATTCAGATTTCTCCGGAGTGAGCATGCTCCCATCATGAGGCTTATTATGCGTTATTTTACTTGTGAGCGCAGATTTACGCAGGTGTGCTCCTATCATATTCGCCTTTTGATGCATTTCACCCGAGTGAGGATGATGAACATCCCGATTTTCTTATTTCAGAACATTCGGAGGATGGTGTCCAAGTTGCAGAAGAAGACCCCAGCTCAGCAGGACGGGAACCTATACCATTATGGTTTGATTTAGCTTATAGTCTCATATCAATTGACTCAGCAGGGCATTTCATGGGAGGAGTTCATCTCCCGTGAGTTTTTCACAGTGCACATCAGCCACATCAGGAGGTCATTCATGAGGTGGGAGGACCATCTCAGCAGCTTGATGCTCCCGTCACCCGACATATTAGTTCCACTCCTTTGGTCACTTATCAGAGAGGCCCAAGGGCCGTATTTGTAGCAGCCAGGCGAGTACTATCTCCATAGCAGGTGGAAGGGGTCTCGCCTTCATCGTCATCACAGCGAGTGTTATCTCCACATCAGGTGGAAGGGGCCTCACTTTCTTCACCAGCGCAGGTACTAGAGAGGGGCAAGCAGCCCATGATCGAAGAGAGATTGTCAGGCGATCCGGTTATTGATCTTGACACCAGTTCCCCTAGCCTAGAGCTCAAGGATATCATCCGAGAGCAAAGCACCGAGATTCAGTCACTGCAAACGAAATTATTGATGGCGAAGTGGATTATTAATTATTCAGAGCAGCGAAACAAACAACTGGAGGATGAGCACAAATTATATGTGCTACAAAAGATTCGTGAAGACAGGGAATTGGCTCGCAAGAGACCCGGTGACTTGAGACCCATAGATCGAGAATCTATGCTTGTTTGGGATAATGCTCATTTGAAAAAGATCTTAGCTAAGGCCAATCAAAATAAAAAGCTTCTGAGAAACATGAAGACTCACTATTGGGCAAGGATGCAGGTATGCAAGGTTAGAATGAAAATGTTCCAAGGAAGGTGGTCCGAGGCTCTTAGGCGGAAGAAAAGGACTAATCCACTCCGTGTCTTGGCAGAGGCATCCCTCAAAACTCATGGCACTCACTAGCATCATCAACAGCACAAATCCCAAAAATTTCTGAGAATTTTGGGTAATTTTGGAATTTTTGGGAAATTTACAGGTTTTGGCTTCTCAAAGGGTCTTGCCCCCGGCGAGACCTTTTGTCATCGTAGCTCCGTTCAGAAAAAACTCAGCATTTTTGGATTTGGCATGAAAATTTACACTCGCTCATCCATTAGTAAGAAATTTCATCGAGTTCTGGGCCTCCAAAGGGTCAAAATGCATGCAAAATTTGACTTTCTGCCCTTTTTTGAGTTGCATAAACCAGTTTTGGGAGAATTAATTTTTGATAGGGCAAATGACCTCCAAATTCAAAAGTTCCAGTTGGTTTGGCAAGTAGACTCGTATACCTTTCCAACGAGCTATCCGGCACCCAATTCTGATAATGGGAAGGCCTCCAAACAGAGCTGAAAAAGTGTGAGACATTTTGAGAAAAGGTGCGCGACCTTTTGAGGAAATGTTGCCAGATTTGACCAGTTCAGCCCAGAAATTCCAGTTTTGACCTTTTTCGACTTTCTGAGGTTAATGGTGATCTTAATGGATGTAATTGTGACACTTTTTGGATACTTTTACTCTTTTTTATCTCTTCTAGAAGATTCATTCATGAAATAGGTGAAAATTAAATGAATGAATTGGTTTCCTAGTTTATAGAGGCAAGTGGTTTTGACTGCCTATTTTGTAGTGCTTAGTCTAGAAGTTGTTCAAACTGCTCCTAGGATAGTGAGCTCGACTCCTAGAGGTGGGGAAAGAGGTTAGATCATCTATATTATGTACTTTCATACTCATTTTCATGGTTGGA
Source organism: Pinus taeda (assembly GCA_000404065.3). Lineage (NCBI taxonomy): Eukaryota > Viridiplantae > Streptophyta > Pinopsida > Pinales > Pinaceae > Pinus > Pinus taeda. The sequence goes on along the minus strand of APFE031229304.1, from coordinate 116,067 downwards.
CTCTTGAGGGAGAAGCTATCATTGTATTATTTCACTGTATCTCTGCAATTTTTGGCTAAGGAAGACCAGGGTTTTGCAGTCCTCTTTGGGATTCTTGTGGACTCATGTGTTTATGGTGTGTTTCTCAATGTTCTTGTAAGCTTTTTTATGTGATTCATTTCCTTTCTTTACTTCTGCACATTAAACAAATGAAGTGTTAAAGTAAGAATTCATGCTTGCCATGCTCTACTTTTAAGTTTGTTTAATTTCAATGTTTTCTACTGCCTAAAGAGAATTCAAAGTTATTTTTTTCTCTCTTTAGCTCTCTTTCTTTCATTCCTGACCATCCACTTCAGTTAAAGGCATCAATACTGTCTCCTACCTCGCCCCAAGGAACCCCCTGCAGAAACTGTGTCCCATTCTCGCACCCAAAATTGCCCTTTCCTCAATTTGCCACCAAAAACCCAAAAACCCCAAATCAACCCTCTTTGATCAGTTTACTAGCCTAATATAATTGTTACCTTATTGGTCATCTCATCTATTGGAGATTTTATGAGATAGACCGGAGAGAGCCTTCTCCTGCCCCGTAGGGCTAGATACGAGGCTAAATGGTTTGATGTAGCCTTGAGGTTTACCTTTCTCAGCCTGAGGTGAAATTTCAAGCGCTAACATAGAGGTCAAAAAGAAGAAAGGAAAAAAAGGTCAAATTGAGGTCATTTCCACATGATGACTTAAATTTCTCTATTGATTAATTCTAGTTGGATATTTATAAATTATTTTTTAGTATATTTATGTAAGGTGTTATATGTTGAAGAATCTTCGGCAATAAGGTATAGTGTGATTCTTCTTGACTTGGTAAGAATTTGTGAGGCACTTTTACAATTATCTTAGCTTGATCTTCGTCTTATTATTAGTGTGTGTGTGTTTCATCAAACTGCTACCAAAAGCATAAATACAAGAACACAAATGTTGGATCTCTGCTAGGGCCAAAACTTCTCTTCTCTTGAGAGGAAAATCCTTTGGTAAGTTTTCTCTTATTGAAGCTTCTTTCTTGATAAATGCAAAACCCTAGACCCTTGACTAGGATGTCCTCCAAGCACAAGTCAAGTCCTTCCTATTTTCAGCACTTGGTTCCTTGACACATAGACTTCCTCTTTCCAGCACTTTTCTCCCCAGCACTTCGTCCTCCCTCTTTGTTTCTAGTCTAAAGATAGACCTTCCTTGAGTGAGCCTTCTTCTATCCTTTTCTCAAGTAGACTTCTTCTTTGACCAAACGGGATCTTTCTTGACATATGGGTGTATGACTATACTAGTGTTCTACTGCCATAGTTTTCCCACGTGTGGAGGGTGCCCTTAGTGAATTAGCATCCTTTCACCTTCGCTAGAGAGAGAGACTTATTCACTTGTCTTGGGAGGCCTTGTAGGCCTAATATCTATCCCAAACACCAACGAATATTTCACTGAAATGTTACTACTGTTATATCCATAATATGTCCTCCTTCTCTTTGCACATGTGTCTGTTTCTAGCCCGAGAAACAATCACTTACCTTCATTGAGTTTCTTCCTTCCTTCGCTGCACTTTTGGAGACCCTTTAGAGTTGCTTCACCTTCCTTTTTCTTAGCTTATCTCTTCGTTGATTTCAAAGGTAAGTTAGTGTGTTGTAGTGGAGTGGACAACCTCTATATATAGAGGAATGTCCCTCCCTTTAGGTTGACTAGAAGGCCGACTTGACTATTTCTTCGTTATTTTCTTTGTTTTTCTTCTTGAGGAGGACATTGCTACATGGAGTGGACTTGTACTTGTCGTGGAGGTATTCATTTGACCTTTATACTATTTTATACATAATGTAACATGCCCTCAAAGGGTCTTACATAAATACATTGACTCTTGACTTCCTAGAAGCACTTAAACATGTGCTTGACATAATTCAATGAGAAAGAAACTCATTCACAAATATCATTAAAATACTTTCTCTTCTATTGAATAAATACAAAATTCAAACTTATATTTATGAAGACCGAACCTAGTTACACTTTTCTCAACACTCCCTCTTAAGTAGGTTGGTATTCATACAACATTATAAGGTGTTCGGCTATGTTTCAATCTTTGAACAATTCACATAAGAGAAACCAAATTTGCAATCCATCTGTTATAGCATCATATCAATCATCATTGTCATAGTGCAAGGCCTTGACTAGTAGCTCCATCTCTTCATGACATCATTACCTACAATGTGTAAGGACTCTCGACACCACATATCTCCACAATGGTATGATATTGTCCACTATGGGCCTAAGCCCTCATGGATTTGTTTTTGGGCTTTACCCAAAAGGCCTCATACCAATGGAGATATGTGTCCATCCTTATATACCCATGATCCTCCCCACTTCTAGTCAATGTGGGACTTTGGTCGTATACCCAACAATCCTCCCCTCGAACAAAGGACCATCGAGCCTCCCCTTGAATGATTATCCATCCGTCCACTCTCTACCAACCAGGATTCTCCGCTCCAATGTTTTGGAAGCACACGCCTGACATGGAAGCACCACCTGCCTCAAGAGCTTGCTCTAACCGAGCTCATCCATGGATCCCATTGTGATATTACCGGGGCTCACCACCTTCGTTCGGCATTCCGAGGATTCATCCACTTGGCTAACTTTGAATCTGGCTCTGATACCACTTGTAAGGACTCTCAACACCACATATCTCCACAATGGTATGATATTGTCCACTTTGGGCCTAAGCCCTCATGGATTTGTTTTTGGGCTTTACCCAAAAGGCCTCATACCAATGGAGATATTTGTCCATCCTTATATACCCATGATCCTCCCCACTTCTAGTCAATGTGGGACTTTGGTCGTGTACCCAACACAATGCTAGTGAGACCAATGATTTAAAGACACCTTCATCACTGTCTCTCAAGGTACATACCCACCCGGGTGTTCACTAAGTATGACCTTCTAGGACTATTATTATCTTGGGTTACCAGCCCTCAAAGAATATCGATCCTCTTTCCTACTCTTGCCTTGGATTCCCCACACGTCCTCAAAGAATATCAGATGGCAAATGATTACCCAATACTCCCATTCTTTCTTCCCAAATGAAGACAAAAATGTTGTGTCTATCTTGTGTCTACATTTCCATTCATGGCCTTCATCTAGACTTATAGTTGTTAGTCCTGGTCTAGTGCATAACCCATGAGATGGAAAAACACAATTGTCACTCCTTTGTAATCAGGGGTGATCCAAAACTCCCTCTTGATAGGAGACCTGTTAGAGTTCCCTCTTAACTAGGGACTCTTTCATTCATCAACAACTTCTTCTTCATGGGTCCTTTAGTTGTTTGATCTCCTTCCTTTCTTTGATGTCGTGAAGTATTTATTTGAACTTCTTCTAGGTAGGGCACCATCCATCGATCACTTTCCTTTCTAGTTTGTCATGTCTTTTCTTCCTTCGTGGAAAGTGTTTTTCTTGCCATACATCAAGTTTTCTTGTTATCAGGCTACTCCTTTGTCATTTTTCCATGCTTCGAAATACTTTTCTCATGGATGCTTCGTTGTACTTTCTTTTTTACATGATTTGACCTAATAGCCCATTATGACTTCATCCTGATATTGCTTCAACATCAATTATTCTTTTGTTGGATGGCTTCTTCATCACGACATATTTGTAGAGTAAAATAAGTTATCTACATATTTCGTATCTCCATGGTCTTTATAGGTGTCAAGGGTCCTTCTTTTCGTTGTCAAAGTTGTCTTGCCTTCTTTCGGGAGATATCTTGAAAGTATCTTGTAAGATAGTTATTCTCAATGATCATGGTGTTCTTCACATGCTTGATCTATTTCTTCATTTTCTTCTTCTTTGATAGATAGGTCAACCATCTTATCCTTCTTGTGAGAGTATTTCTTCCTTGCTTGTTTCCTAGGCTAGTCAACATTTCTTCTTGCTTCGTAGTCAGCAACCTCATACTCCTTATGTGAGCATATTCTTTTGTTGACCTTCATTGCACTGTAGTACATGCCTTTGAGCATGTCCATGGTGAAAGAGATTATTTCATACTTGATCATGTTTAGAACTATTCCCATGACTCAATAATATACAAATGATAACATGACTAAACTTTAAAGCATACATACCTCATCTTGATTCTCCTTTGATCATCTTAGCTTCTTGGTGTGGCCCTTCTTGCTTCATCTTTGCTTTCCTGCATATCATCCTTTTCTTGAATCCCATGAATGGGATTCCCAATGAGACATCTTCTTTGGTTTATGAACCTTGTTTTGAAGATTCCATCATAGGATCTTAAAGACTATTGCCTTGCAAATGTTCCTTTTCTTTTGATGATGGAGGTCTTCTAAGATTCTTGATCATGATAAGTTTTTCTTTCATCATGGATGAGGTCCTATACTAGTTATGATCCTTCTATATGAATATCTTGAGCTATATCTACCATGATTCTATATTCTAGAAGATATTTCTACCCATGCATTTTTATTCTCATTATAAATGCTACATCTTCATAAGTATCTATAACTCTATGTACTTCCTGCTTCTAGATTCTAGAAGATGTTTCCAACCATGCAATTTTATTTTATTCCTACATGCTCCTATCCTACTCAAAACTTTGAAACAAGACTTGAAGTAAAGAGTTTGACCTAGTCATAGTAGATATCTGGAGGATCTTCCTTCTTTATTTTGTTGTTGTTGTCCTTCTTAAGCTTAGGGAAATTCCTTGTGTAGTGTCCATATTCTTGGCATCCAAAACATTTGATTTAGACATGTCTTTGTTGTTTGTTCTTCGTGGACCAATTTTTTCAAATTTTTCCTTTCTCTTGGCCATGGTAGAAAATGCTTGCTCCTTTGATCCCAAATCTTCCTTTGCTTTAAGTCGGGTTTCCTCTGCCCTGCATAGATACCACATTTCACTGAGTGTGGTTGCTTCCTTCTTGGCATATATGCTTGATGTGAAGTTGCCCCAATCCTAAGGTAGAGCATTGAGTACTACAGTTGTCATATCTCTGTCAGACATGAATTTCCCAAGCTCTTGAAGTTGATCTCTCATTTCAGAGATTTTTCATGAAGTAGGGAGCTATTCCTTCCTATGTTATCTTAATATTGTACAATTCATTCCTTAGAGATATTACTTCTCTAGTTGTGGATATCGAGAATAGCTCTACTAGCTCATCATAAATTTCTTTTGATGTTTCAAATTTGGAGACATAAGGAATGAGAGAGTCTTTTATTGATTCTATTAGAATCCTTTGAGTTGTTGTCTCATCCTTATTGTACTTAGCTAAGGCTTGAGTTTATTCCTTAGTAGGGATAGTGATATTCCATTTGACATGTTCTAGGAGTTCATTCTCCTTGAGAATTAAATCAATCCTCTTCTTTGATGCAAGAAAGTTATTGGTACCTATCAATTTTTTTCTTTCCTTGTAAAAAGACATTGATTTATATTCAAAAGGGGACATATACTTACTTGATAGATTTTGAGATGTAAAGGATTTGCTTCCTCCTTGAATACTTGATGGATTGCCTTCCTAGGATCTTGATGTTCTTCAAGTTGTCTTCTCCAAGTGTACTTTCTTGATGACTTGTAGCTTGATGTAGGTCTTGCTTCAATCTACTCTTCTTAGTAGGTGCCTTTATGTAAGGATCTTCTTCTTTCTATGTAGAATTCCTTGATGAATGATGGATTGTAGACCTTCTTGTCCTTGAAGTGATTGAAACTTCTAGGCTTGATGATTCAACCTTGTAGATTTCCTTCCTTGATAAGTGTTCTTGAGATGCCCTTTCCTTGATGTGTCAACTTACCTCTGATACCATGTTGAAGAATCTAGGGCAATAAGGTATAATGTGATTCTTCTTGACTTGATAATAATTTGTGAGGAACTTTTACAATTATCTTAGCTTGATATTCTTCTTATTATTAGTATGTGTGTTTCATCAAAATGCTACCAAAAACATAAATACAAGAACACAAATGTTGGCTTTCTTCTAGAGCCAAAACCTCTCTTCTCTTGAGAGGAAAACCCTTTGGTAAGTTTTCTCTTATTGAAGATTCTTTATTGATCAATTCCAAACCCTACAACCTTGACTAGGATGTCCTCCAAGCACAAGTCAAGTCCTTCCTCTTTTCTGCACTTGGTTCCCTGACACATAAACTTCCTCCTTCTGGCACTTTGGTCCCTAGCACTTCGTCCTCCTTCTTTGTTTCTAGTCTAGAGATAGACCTTCCTTGAGTGAGCCTTCTTCTATCCTTTGCTCAAGTAGACTTCTTCTTTGACCAAATGAGATCCTTCTTGAGATATGGGTGTATGACTATATTGTTGTTATGCTACCCTAGTTTTCCCACATGTAGAGGGTACCCTTAGTGAATTAGGGTCCTTTCACCTTAGCTAGAGAGAGAGACTTATTTTATTGTCTTGGGAGGCCTTCTAGGCCTAATTTCTAGCCCAAACACCAACGAATATTACACTGAAATGTCATTGTTGTTATATCCGTGATCTTTCCTCCCTCTCTTCATACGTGTGACTGTTTCTAGCCCTAGAAACAATCACCTACCTTCACTGAGTTTCCTCCTTCATTTGCTACACTTTTCGAGATCCTTTAGACTTCCTTTTTCTCGGCTTATCTCTTTGCTAATTTTAGAGGTAAGTTAGTGCGTTATAGTGGAGTGGACAACCTCTATATATAGAGGATTGTCCCTCCCTTTATGCCGACTAGAAGTCCTTAGGCCGACTTGACTATTTCTTTGTTTTTCTTCTTGCGGAGGATGTTGCTGCATGGAGAGGACTTGTACTTGTCTTGGAGGTATTCCTTTGATATTTATATTATTTTATACATAATGTAACATGCCCTCAAAGGGTCTTACATAAATACATTGTCTCTTGATTTCCTAGAAGCACTTAAACATGTGCTTGACCTAATTCAATGAGCAAGAAACTCATTGACAAATATCATAAAAAATAATTTCTCTTTTCTTGAATAAATACAAAATTCAAACTTATATTTATGAAGACCGAACCTAGTTGCACTTTATTTAACATTGTATGCACATAAATAATATGATTTTCATTCCTTTTATGAATATAAATTGTAGTTCTTTTAAATCTAAAAGTTCTCAACCTTATGAACCCCGTCTTTCAAATGATGAAGATGATGGGAGTACATTATATTTCCACTCTTTTGAGATAGAGAAAAATAATAATGAAGTAATGGAACTAAATAATGACAATATAAAAAGGACATTAGAGGATCATGAAGAAGTAATGAACATGGGGAATCACTCATCTCAAGAGATAGTTGCAAATGAAGTTCCAATAGGAAGAATGAAGAGATGACATGAAACTAAGAAATTTGAGTTCGATAATGAATAGTCCTTATTTGAATATTTAGAAATACATTATTTAAATGACAAATTGAGGTCATTGCCACATGATTGATTAAATTGTATATAACGATTAAATATAGTTGGACATTTATAAAAAAAATTCAAGAATATTTAAGTAAGGTGTTGTATGCACCTAAAGAATGTAATTTTCATTATTTTTTAATGAATATGAATTGTGATTCTTTGAAATCTAAAATTTTGCAACCATATAAGCCCCATCTTTAGATGATGAAGATGATGAAAGTACATCATATTTTCACTCTTTTTTAGTTAGAGAAAGAAAATAATGGATGATAAAAATAAATAATGATTGTATAAAAATAGACCAAAGGACCATGAAGAAGTACATCAAGGACCTCAAATTATTATCTCTCATCAATAATTTTATATGTTATATGTTTTATGATGATGGATAACAATATTATTTAAAATTCTAGAAATTTGATGTATTTTGTACATGACTAAAATATGGAAATACGTATTCCAAAAATATTGGTATGAATAATGTCCCATAATTTATTATTTTCGTCACACATATTATTATTATATGTTTTATCGTTCCTCAATTTCAACCCAATATTTTTGTTTGTTTCATGCACTTATTAGAAAATCAAGCAAACTAGATATGGATCAATTAAAACACATCTATAACCAATATTTAAAATTTGAGGTAGTTGTATCAATCCTCAAGGGAGCGAAATATGATCAAGGATTAGCAAAGACTAAGCTACATCAATTTTAAGAGCACTGTAATCATCATCAACATCTTGATGAGGTCATAGTATTTTTGTAAATGGAAGCAACTAGAATCCTAGCTAGTTGGGTTGCCAAAGGAAATTAGATGGAAACTTCGGTAAGTGTTATACTATACAACTTTTTTTTGTAGGTTTGAAAATGACAAGCTTCAATGTGGGGAAAATGCATTGGACATTTCATTATCATTCAAATATCTACCCAATTAGTATAGAAGCCTTAACTTTGTAACCTCATACCAAATTTGGTTTAAGGTTTGGAACCTCAACAACTATCCAAAAATCTCTTCATCTCACTCTAACAACATTCGGAAATGAGGATCCATGGGTCCCTCATAATGTTCCACATGTTATGATTTAAATTGACCATCTCTTCATTCACCATTCATTCATGCATGTTATTTGGGATTGGTTTAAGGGAGTGCAATGATGATATTGCCATATGTATGAGATATCATAGCTCTCATCAATTTATGTTCAAAAAGAAATTTGTCCTCTCATTTCAAAAGGATCTTCATTAGCATAATGAATCTGCTCACATTTGTACATGAAAAAATACTCAGTGATAGGAAACAAACCATTATTTTCAAAAGATGGAAAACTAAAAGATTTACTACGAATGCAAGATGATCAGCCAAGGCTATCATTATGAGGGGTGAATGTCAATATTGTGTCTAAAATACTAGGTATGCCTTTAAAAAATAACTCACCAACCATAGTGTGGGTACCTTTAACACACACTTTCATTGAAGTAAATTTGGACATCCTTTCAAAGGGGAATCCATGAAGTGTAAGGATATGAGGAATATTAAGGGATGATATGTCCATCTAGAATGTGACATTTGTGTTTTAAGACTAGGGAATGTGGTTGTCAATGCCCTCACTAGTCAGGTAAAAGATCTTCATGGGAGATTTTAAGAAATATGGCACTAAGACATCCACTTCATGCCAACATCGTTACTTTATGACTTCATTCATCTTATTCAACATGAGCAATTTGAGACTAATAAGAACATGACTATCCAACTAGATGTGATATGGTTACAAACTTAGAGGGTGGAATATCAACCACCATGCCCACACAATGTTATTCAAAGGAAACTTTACAATGAAAGGAAAGTTCCAATGTGACATAGAAAAAATGGCATATAAAGGATCAAATTTTTTTCCTAATTCCTTATCTATGGTGTTGCCTAAATATATGCAACAATATATTGCCATACAAATCTTTCACTAGTTCTTACATGGTGTTTTTATGGTGCTAATTATTTAGGTCCAATTGAACACTATTGTGTTGAAAGGAAATTATGTCATTAATGTAAGGGAAAATAGTGAGATGTTTTATATTGTTGGATGTGATATGGAGACATCGTACTAGTCCTCCTACACTAAATATGCAAATTCCATTAAGAATCCACCTCACTTCCATTAGATTAATAAATGGAAGATGTGTGAAAAATCTATTGTAGTTAATTTGGTAATTATTCACCTATCTTTAGATTATTTGTCCCAGTAAATTATTTACTGCATACTGAATAAAAACACAATTCCAAAATTCACAAAATTAAAAACCACGAGAATGGAGAAAATAGCACACATGAAATGGACACCAATATTTTTGGAAAATTTGTCCCTGGAAAAAAACCTAATGTGGGGAAACCTATTTTGTAGATGAGGGTTTACATTATTAATTCTTCAACAAATTGAGAATATACATAAAATGCTTTCCTTTCACTGGCAAAGCTCTAGAAATTTTCCTCTTCACTATATTTTACCAAATCGAGCCTTTGCAAATAATGTGGCCTCTACTGAGCAACTCGTGTTGCCTCTGTGAACTCACACTGCCCAATGGAAATGCACACTAGCTATTTAGGCAATTCATTTTAGATCCGAGAAATCAATCCTGCAAGTTTATCTACCTTTAGTAATTCGCTCAACCTTTTCACACTACCTCCAATAATTCACTCAAACTTTTCGCACTACCTCCAAAAATTCGCTCAACCTTCTCACACTACCTCCAGTAAATCATTCTAGCAACTTGCAACACAAATTGATGCTTCAACAAATCACACTAGTAAACTAGAAACTCGCATTGATAAATTTAGACTCCCTTTTGTAGAATAATTTAACCTCCTTCTGTCTCTTATAAAACTGGAACCGATGTTAAGAATTTTCTTTGGAAAATCTCTCCTCAAATTCTCCTACTAAAACCTTGTTGCTAGTGTCTTCCACGCTATCACTATAGATACCTTGTTCCCTCAAATTGTATGTGTATCTCCAATATTCCCATAAATTTCCTCTTATAATCTCTTGTTAATGAATCAATGACCACGATCTAATCACAATCAATGGCTAAGATCATCATGACCCCATCAAGTCACTTTTCTAGAAGTCACTAGAGAGAATTGACTTGTCACAATTACTATTGATTAATTAGCCCATTTCCCTAAGTTATACTTAGGAAAATAATTAAAACTTGTTAATAAATTTAATTAAAGGCATTTCCCTTTATAAAATAAACTATGCTTGGAGATAATTAATCCACTCGTGTTCCTAGCCTCATTGAGACCTCCTGAGAGTAGAACACATGTTTGAGCTACACAAACTAACACTCCCTCCTAGCAAGGAAGGTGTTTGGCATAATACCCATCTTGTCTATGAAGAAGATGAATCTCGCCTTCCCTAAAGTCTTCGTCAAAATGTCTACTACCTAATGATATACACTTATATATTGTAGTTGAATTGTCTCGCAGTGTACACAATCCCTGATGAAATGATACCTTATGTTTACATACATAGACCTACCATGAAGCAACAGATTCTTAAATAACCTGATGCAACTATGATTATCATACTATATCACTTTTGTCTCTATCCTTTGACCAAACAATGCTACTAATGGCTTATGAAGCCAAATGGTGTTGCATGTTACCATGCTAGCTGCTATGTACTCTGCTTCTACAGAGCTCAGTGCCACAAACTTATGATTCTTGTTGTACCATGAAACAACTCTTGATCCCATGCTAAAGCAACACCTTGAAGTGATTTTCCTATCCATTGTATTGCCTAACCAATTTACATCAATATAGGCCATCAACCTGATGCCATCACCTCGAGTATAACCTATCCCATACTCAATTGTACTTCGCAAATAATGCATCAATGCTTTGTTGCTACCTAGTACACCCTCTTCGATTCAACCGTGAACTAACTCAAAGAGTTTACTGCAAATGATATATTTGGACCGGTGTTGACTAAATACATAAGAGAGCCAATCAATTACCTATATAAGGTGGGGTATACATCCTTCTTCTTAGATGTATCTACCTTCCTCCAATTGGTTATCATGGGTGTATACATAGTTCTGCAATCTTCCATCCCAAACCTCCTCAGAATCTTGATGCAATATTTACCTTTCCCAAGAAAAATCTCCCCCTCTATCTACCACACCTCCATGCCTAGAAAGTAGTGCATAAGCCCTAATTCTTTCATCTTGAATTATGTTGTTAGGCCCCTCTTGTACTCCTTTATGAGCCCCATTAAACCTGTCAAGAATAATTCATCCACATATAGGAAAAGAATGAGTACTTCACCCCCAACCATCAAGTAGTAGAGGTTCATATCTGCCTCACTATTCACAAAGCCCATACCATGCAAGTATTTGTCAGTGCACTCATACCATTCCCTGGGAGCCTGTTTGAGCTCATATAAAGCACTCTTTAGTATGAAAATGTAGGTCTCACTGTTGTGTGCCACAAAGCCTTCTGGTTGTTCAATGTATACCTCCTCTTCCAACTTGTCATTAAGGAATGTCGTCTTGACATACATCTAATGGATTGGATTTTTCATCCCATTTGTGCTACTAGTGAGATCATGGCCCTAATATAAGTATACTTGGCCACGGGAGTGAATGTATCCTCGTAATATTTCCCCTCCTTCTAAGAGAACCCTTTGGCCACAAACCTTGCCTTGCATCTCTCGATGCTACCATCTGCACCATGTTTGATCTTATAGATCCAACATGATCCAACCACCACCTTGTCTGTCGGTCTAGGCACCACATCCCATTGTTCTACATGATCGAGTTATACTCATCAACCATAACATACTACCACACTTGTTGTTGTGCAACCTTTTGATAACTTGAAGGCTCAAAATCCACGATCTGACTAACTAATTCCATGTAGCTAGTGTACATGTCTAGTTATATCTGCTCTCTCCTGCCTGTTTTAGGAGTCCCCATAAAATCCTGAGCATCCATGAGTTTCTGTTGAACTTCACAGTTCCTCCTGCCAACTATAGATGGTGGAATTTATACTTCTACATCATCCTGATGCATTTATCAAATCTGCCTCATCTACTACTCCATGCTCTGTGAACTCTCAGGGACACATGCACCTGAGCTTATGCTTATACTAGTAACCCTACTCATACTATCTTATCCCCAAACCTGTTGTTCTATCCTTGAAGATTTTCCTGACTACTCATTCTCATCAGCTGCTACTAACAAATCTCTAGACCTACAATATGCCTTTTCCTCCATCAATCAAACATCTCTCCTAACAATAATCCTCTTGACCAATGGAATGAATATCTGATATGCCTTAGAATTTTCACTATACCCAACAAAGTTCCCCTTCTCTGTAGTCTAATCTAACATGGAACGTGTCTCACCTAGAATGTGGCAATATGCTGCTAAATATCCTAAAGTGGTTGACATCTGGCTTCTTCCTAATGAATGCTTCCTTCGGTGTCATATTTCCCAATGATTTATGTGGGACCATGTTCTGAATATATATTGTAGTACTGCATACCTATACCCATAAGTATTGTGGCATATCTTGGTCATACAACATGGCCCTTAGCACATCAGATATTGAACAATTCGTCCTCTCAACAACCCCATTCTGCTGCAGTTTGTAACGAAACATCAACTCTCTATCTATCCCCTCCCCGGTGCAAAAATCTTGGAAAAATTTCCCTATGTACTTGCCTCCATTTTCTAACTGAAGAACCTTCACCTTCCTACTTGTCGAATTCTTCACAAGAGCTTTGAACTCTTGGAAGCAACTGAAGACCTCATCCTTGGTCTTCAAGAAGTATATCTAGGTCTTCCCGGAGTAATCATGAATAAAGGTTACAAATTATTCATACCCTCTAAGAGGCCATGTAGACATTGGACCACATCTATCATAATGAACTAATTCAAGAACACCTTTAGATCTATTTTCACTCCTTGGAAAATTTTCCTTAGGAAAATTCCCCAATACACATCCCTTGCATACATCATCATGCTCTATGCTCACTTTTGGAACACTTGTCACAGTCTCTTGAAGCAATCTAAGTGCTTCGTGATGAATATGACCCATCTTCTTATGCCATAACTCTCCCTGATCAATAGGATTGTTGTTGCTCACCAGTGCCTTTGGAGTATCAATCTACAACCTGTAAAGTTTGTCGCTCCTAACTCCAATAACTAAGGGTAAATTCTACTCCTTACTTTTTATCAAAACCTATTGTCCTCTATAGAGTAAATTGTATCCCTTATCCTATAGGATAGAAATGGAAATAATTTTCATCTCCATGTCTGGCACATGCAACACATCATGGATGGGAATCAACTTGCCAAGCTCCCTCTGAAATAGAACAATCCCTCTCCCAACTAAAATGCACATGGAATTGTTCCCCATTTGAATAGATTTCCTCCTCCTTATAACTAGAGAAGTACTCCCTAACTCTTGTCATATGGAATGACGCCCCACTGTCTGTGTACCAAACACCGTGTGAGGTTGAGCTAGTCAAGCAAGCTATGAGTGTAAAATCTTGTTCCATCTGACTAAAAAGCTCATATGCATTTGTTGAATCGACCATCTGCTTCTTGCCCTTATCACCACCTTTCTTCCTCTAGGGGAAATTGCTAAAATAGTGGCCAAACTCGTGACAATTGTAGCACTTAACCTTTGAAAGGCCCTTCTTCTTCTTCTCTCCTTTGGGGTTAGGTCCTTTGCTAGAACCCTTTTTTACTTTTCCTTTTCTTGCTAGAGCCATGTTTTCCTGTTATCCCTCACTATTTGGGTCTTACTACTACTACCACTGGAAAGACTCAGCCTAAGCTCCTCCTAAATGATATCACTCCACAAACGATCCCAGCTTAGTAGGCTATCTTGTCCATTAAGCAACTTGAACAAATACATCACACTACTTTGACAACCCATTCAAGGTAGTTTTCACGAGCTCGTGGTCTTCTATGTTCTCTCTGACAACTGCTAACTCATCCTTGACAAGTTTGAGCCTGGTGAGGTAGCTAACAATATCTTCTCCTTTGCTCATCTGGGTATTTCACGACCTCTCTTTGAGAATCAACTTCTTAAGGAATATTCCCTAAGATTAGTAAAAAGATCCATGAGGTGCACCATCCAATCTATCCTGGTATCTCAATCCAACTGAAGCCATATCTAAAACCCTTAGAAAATAATATGTGCAAACCCCAAATAAATCTAATGAAATCGATATGGATTTAATAAACCCTTGATTTTCTCTTCCTATACCCTGTGATAAGCTTCTTCTATCCTTAGATATGCTTTGATACCATGTGGAAATTCTATTGCAATTAAACTGGTAATTATTCACCTATCTTTTAGATTATTTGTCCTCATAAATTATTTAATGCAAACACTGAATAAAAACACAACTGAAAATTGCACCAAATAATAAACTATATAGCAACTGAGAAAACATCACACATGAAATGGACACCATTATTTTTGGACAAATTGTCCTTGGAAAAACCCTAATGTGGGGAAGGCCAGTTCTAAATATGAGAGTTTATATTATTAATTCTTCAACAAATTGAGAATTTACATAAATTTATTTCCTTTCACTGACAAAGCTCTGACAATTTTCCTCTTCACTATAGTTGACCAAATCTAACCTCTGCAAATAAAATCGGCCTCTATTGAGCAACTTGCACTACCCACTGGAAATGTGCACTAATTTTTTTGGCAATGCACTCTGCCTCCAAGAAATCGATCCTACAAGTTTATATGACTCCAATAATTCTCTCAGCCTATTCGCACTACCTCTAGTAAATCACTCGCAAATCACACTCGTAAATTGGCAACTCTCCCTGGTAAATTTGACCTCCCTTTTGCAGAATAATTCAACCTACTTTTTTCTCTCAGAAAATTATAATCACTATGAATAATATCCTCCATCAAACCTCTCCTCAATTTCTCTGGTTGAAACCATGCGGTTGGCATCTCCCACGCTATCATTTCTCCTCACTTGTTCACTCAAATTGTATGTGTATCTCCAAGATTCCCATCAATTTTCTCTTATAGTCTCTCGTTAATGAATCAATGGCCACGATCTAATCATAATCAATGACTAAGATCATATTGACCCCATCAAGTCACTTTTCTAGAAGTCAATAGTGAGAAATTGACTTGTCTCAAATAATATTGATTAATTAACTAATTTCTCTAAGTTGGACTTAAGATAATAAGTAAAACTAGTTAATAAATCTAATTAAGACATTTTCCCTTTATAAAATAAATCGGGCTTGGAGATTATTAATCCACTTGTGTTTATAGCCTCATTAACACCTCCTGAGACTAGAACACCTATCCGAGCTACACAAACTAAGTAGATGAACATTGAATATGGTTTATTAGTAGCTTAATGATATTTTATAGAGGACATTTAGGAAAAAAATTGAGATCAAGGAGATCACCAATCATGGAAAACATGAATGGTGCCAACCAACTAACATTAGCAAATATCCGAACATAAATGATGTATTATTCCAAGGCAAGAAGAGTGTAAGCTCAAACTTGAAATGGATTATGGTATTGTTGTGCTTCATTATGAGAATGTATGCTCAAGTAGGGGGGGATTAATAACATGGTTTGTTTGAATACAATGGACCTTCATGATTACAAAGGAAAATTGATTGGAAATGCTTTTAAGATTGGACTTCTCAAAGAAAATCTACACCTAGTGTTGTTGATGGTGGCTTTCAAGTCGATGAAAGTGAGGTATTTTTATTCCCCCCACTAGGGTTTAACTCCCTCCTATGATATGCTTGTTCTTTAAAAAATAGGTGGAGCCAAGTGCAAGTTGATACTACTTGAACTAGCACCCTAGTGGAAATTCCAACCATATGTGCTAATTTGGGGCAATGATATGGGAATTAAACCACTGTCACTTTAGTACAATGTCCCCTTCACTTTAGGAAAGCTACTAGAAGCCAAGGGGTATTCCTATCTATCAAAGATAAAGCTCTTCAGTGAATTATTACCATGCAAGCATATGATTTACTTCAAAAGATATATAACATTATAAAGCACAAAGATTCCAATAAGCGATTAAATGCTTCAAAGATAACAAGTTAGCAATAATAGCATAAACAAATGATTATCAACTTAAGTAAGAGGGTTAGGACCTAATGGATGTGTGTGCCAAAACTAATGTGAAAGATAGACAATGTAAACAACTTTAGATTTGAAACTTAATGATTATCACTCAATAAATGAAATTTTAGAGAGGCCTAATTGAACATAAACCATTTTAAGCTACTTTAGGGCATGGATAGTGAAATTAGATTGCATAAATTAATAGTGCAATGTGTGATTTGAGTTCCAACCAATTATATACTAGCACGAGGGAGATTCTAAGATTGTTTATAACTTTCAAATATGTTTTAATGATAAAATAACATAGGATTTTAGACTTAAAGTGAAGAATGAACAATCCAAGAAAGAGATTATCCAATTTTGAGAAAGATGTCTTGGATGATTTGACTAGGGAAAGGATATGCAATGAGATCTGAAGTGTTAGAATCAAGTTTTGAAGATCTATAACAATGAGTTAAAGAACTTAAAAAATGATGGTTGATAACCCTTATAATGATATTTGATGCACCTAATTATGTAACACATTGATGCTCCATAGATATTTGTGTGTTGACGCACTTCATAAAATTAAGCACAACAACTAAAACCTTTCATAAATGTAACAACCTCGGGTTGATTTTCCATGTAAATAAATTAAACTGATGTCACAGGACACGTATTCCAAGCTGAATGGAGGGGAAAACATTATAGTGGGCATCGCTTGTAGTTTATTATTGGATATGGAAATTAGCAAGGGCAAAAGGCAATAAATGGAAATTTAATATGAGAAATAAAGGAAAATAGGAGAAAAGGGAGATGAAGAGACACAAATATGCATGCAAGGGAAAATGAAGGAAATTTAAGGAATAAGAAAGGAAAAGGAAACAAAAGGAGTGAGAGAACATTCTATGCCTCTCTTGGTTACTCTTAGTCACTCTTACACTCTTACACATGTAGAGCACTCTTGGAGCATTCTAGCCTTCACTTAGACAATGAGGCATTCTCACTTAGATTTGGAGAGAGAAAGCACTTGGATAGAAGCAAGAAAGTGAAGGAATTCATGGGCAGTGAAAGAGAAGGTTGGAAAAGCAGCTACAACCGGATAACATTATAGGTAACAAGTTTCATGTGTGATTTCATTGCAAAGATTTGAGTGCATGGTACATGCATTTAGTTATTTGGTTGCTTTGTTGTCATTAGCATGGGATTTGCCTAGATTGGCAGTGGGTTCAATCTTGCCTTGCCATTTCCTAGATAACCATGGTGTAGTGGGTACCTTGTTGTGATTAAGCTTTGGATGGCCAGTAGAATTTGGATCCTAGTGAGGTGGTCTCAGGAAAATTCTCAAGGTTCGACGGTGGAGATGGGATTTCTCTTGGAACTCTTGACAAATGGGTGGAGACAGTAAAATTCCTCTGGGTATGGTGAAGAAAGTCGGAGGCATCCAAGATTTTTTGGTGTTAGTGATTTATATACAGATTGAGGTCAAATCATATGGTTGAGGGTTGAGGTGGTTTGGCATCTAGAAGCCCTGGTTGGTTTTATTTTGGTTTAACCCAATGATCCTACATTCATGCTTGGAATATGGCATGGGGGTGATTGGTTGAAAGAGAGATTTGGTTCAACCTAACCTATCGTTGGGTGGTATGTGGAAGTCCTTTACTTGGTTGGATTTATGCATATATTATTATGTGTTATTTCTTTTGAGATCAATGAGCACATGTATTGGTTATTGTGTTGATTTTATGACTAGTTTTTCATGGATTTATTCTGGTTAAATGTTGGTTATAGGTATGATACATTCTTATTATATAATGTTCTCTTGTTATGGATCTTGCTTATGGCTTGATAGGTTATTAAAATGGTATATGAATGCATGGACTAACAAGTGTTGTTGCAACCAGTTTGAGAGGGAATTTAATCTTCTTGATGATTCTATGATGATGTTAAGAAGACAATGAAAAATTATGCATTCATGACCTATAGTTACTAAGTTTACCATGTTTTTGATGAAATGTTTAGCATGTGTTCGGAAAATCTTGAGCAAGACCTAGCCTTAGTATTCATCATACTGACTTATTTTCATCTTAAATTGAGTTCTAGAAAGTTATGGGTTGTTCTAGGTAGTTGGCCTGTAGCTAGCCCTGAAAATCCATAACTGGGTTGCTAGCCACACCCTTTGAACTAATATATTTCAACTGCAACCACATAGAGGAAGGCTTGTGTGTGTGGCTAGAGATTTCCAACCCCATGCATAGCTTGGCATGCGTGCAACTGGGATGTAAGTTCAAGACAAAAGTTAGTTCTAACTCAAGGAAAGGTCATCAACAAATGTTGTCTAGTATCTGGGTGATGTGGTGCTCCTAGGAGGTTGTAGTTTGTTTCTGGTTTGTAGACCCCACTTCCATAACTGGAACTTGGTTGATGTTGGGTCATTTCATAGAAACTCTCAACTCATGTTTACCTTGGAGAGCTTGTAAAAGCGGGTAAATGTGGGGTGGTACCTAAGTGAGGTTGCGGCACAAGACCTTAGGGTAAATTCAAATTGTTATGAATGCATGTCAATTATCTATATGTTATTATGCATGCATGTTATATTATTATTATTATAGTTATGATATCTATGTATGAGTTGGTATTCTTGTGATGTTGTATCGTGTTAATCCATATTGGCCTGTGTAGATGCAATAGCCTCCCCTGAGCTACAGTGAGGTATGATTTTTATTATGTTTGCACTTAGCTAAAAATGACATATTGCGGGAAATAGAAGGCTAAGAGATAAAGAGCAGAAAAATTGAGTACAATTCATATGAACCTTTGTGCAGGATTGAAGTGACATTTGTAGGATGGGAGATACCAATTAAGCAGCAGGGAGAGGGAAATTATCATGGTTTGGAAAACTCATTGAGAAGTTTTAAGGTATAAATAATGAGTTGCAAGGTAGACAATGAACAGTTGATTGAGGCATAGGAAAGGCTTTCCAGAGCTCAAGAAAATAAAGTCAAGTTTAATGCAATCATCCTCTAGAGCCTTTCAAAATTTCAAAAGCAAGGATAACTAGGGATCATACATGGATAGGAAGAAGATACTAATGGTATAGAGGGAGCAGGTCTCAGAATGGGTACAAGAGAGACAAAGATGATATAGTGAAGGGTGGAAAATCCCTGGGTACATTTGAGAGGAGGGATAACACTCATGGATTTTATTCTAGCTACGGTTATGAGAGACATCATAACCATAAATACCAACATCATTATAGGAGGCATAAGAAGGGATACTTTATAGAGGAGTTTGAGAAAGCATAGCCTCCTACATTTGATGGAGAAATGAAGAAATCAAAAGATGTAGAAGCATGGCTACTTGGGATGAATAAATTCATGAGATTGCATGATTATTTAGAAAATATGAAAGCCAAGATAGCTACCTTTAGTCTCAAGGGAAAAGAAAACATCTGGTTAGAAAATGTTAAGAATGTTAGAGGCATTAGAGATGAGGAGCTGATTTGGGATGAGTTTGAAAAAATATTCAGGAATACATATTTGTATGAGAGTTATTATGATGGAAAGGTAGAGTAATTTAATGAGCTCAAGATGGGTTCCGTGACAGATGAAGAGTACACAACCAAATTTATAGAGTTGTTGAGATATGTTCCCTATCTCAATGATGAGAAAGCAAAGATCCAAAGGTTCATCAACGGGTTTCCAGTAGCATTCAAAGACTAGATTGAGTTTGATGAACCTCAGTCATTACAAGAAACCATTAAAAAGTCGAAGCATTACTATGAGCAGTAAAATCATAAGCCCGAGTTTAAGCGTGACTGGTAAGGTAATGATAAGTCTAAAGGAAAATGGCTTAAGAAGTGAGGAAGATATAGGACGCAGGTGACAAGGAAAATGTGGCTCTGCATAAGAAGTTTAATGCAGCTGAGAAAGGACATGGGTCTTAGCCTAGCTAGAAACTGAATAAAGGCAATGGTATAAAACCTTTGAGGTGTTGAACCTGTGGTGGAGACCATTGTATGAGGGATTGTCCATATCATCATGGTGGCGGGCCTCAAATCTACAGTGATTAGGAGGCGCAGATAGTTGGGGATGTAGGTTAAAGCATTCCTTG
The DNA here is from genome assembly GCA_000404065.3 of Pinus taeda. Taxonomy (NCBI): domain Eukaryota; kingdom Viridiplantae; phylum Streptophyta; class Pinopsida; order Pinales; family Pinaceae; genus Pinus; species Pinus taeda. The sequence continues at coordinate 95,437 of APFE031229304.1, read as the reverse complement.
GATCTATGCAACAGTGGACAATAGGAAGGCAGATCATTAGACATCTATTATCGAGATGGAAGGTAAGCTTTGTGATCAAGTTATTTCTATTTTGATTGATCCTAGATCAAATTATAGCTATATTAGTTCTGACCTGGTGGATCAGTTCTTTTTGAATAAAGAAGTGCATTTAGAATCTTGGTTGGTATAGTTGGCTACATGGACCAAGAGAAGAGTTCATTATTGGGTGAGATCTTGCCCATTTGAGCTTAATGGCATGCCTACAACAACACATCTAAATGTGCTTCCTTTTGTTTCATATAACATGATTTCAAGCATAGATTGGCTATTCATTCATAGGACCAAGGTAGATTGTTATGAAAAGGCCATTAGGTGCCTAGATGATGACGGAGACAAGAGTCTTGCAGGGAAAGAAGAAGGCTACATCAGTGAGAATGGTTACAACTATGCAAGGCAAGCACAATAGTGGGAGAGGATGATTATTGTTTGTAGTACATGTTTCCAATTGTAAAGGGAAGGATGTTGAGGATGATGAAGTCTTGAGGAAGTATCATGTCTTGCAACAATTCTAGGATGTGTTTCATGTAGAGATTCTAGAGCTTCCGCCTCATAGGGAGGTGGAATTCTCTTTTGAGTTGATGTCAGGAGCAACACCAACATCTAAGGCACCTTACAGGATGAGCACACCCGAGTTGGTGGATTTGAAGTTGCAACATAAATAGATGCTTGATAAGGGATACATAAGGCCAAGTGTATCTTTGTGGGGTGCATCAGTGTTGTTTGTAAGGAAAAAGGAAGATACTCTTAGATTGTGCATTGATTATAGGTAGTTGAACTAGGTGATTATCAATAACAAGTACCTGTTTCCTCAGATTGATGATTTGTTTGCTCAATTGAAGGGAGAAATAATATTTTCAAAGATTGATCTGAGATCTGGATATCATCAGGTGTGCATCAAAGAAGATGACATCTATAAGACTTCATTTCATACAAGGTAGGGGAACTATGAGTTTGTGGTTGTTCCTTTTGGTCTTACCAATGCTCTGACCACCTTCATGTGTTTGATGAATAATGTCACTGTTGTGCCCTTATCTGGATGAGTTTGTGATAATATTTGGTGATGATATATTGGTATATTCAAAGAATGAGGAGGAGCATACAAAGCACCTGAAAACAATGTTGAAATTGTTGAGAGAGCATAAGTTGCATTCCAAGCTCAACAAATGTAGTTTCTTTTAGACTCAGATTCATTACTTGGGACGTGTTGTTTCCAAGGAAGGGATATCAATGGATTCAAAAAAGATTAAGGTTGTCATGGAGTAGCCAACTCTAAGGAATGTAGATAAAGTTAGATCATTCATGGGACTGGCAGGTTATTTCAAGAGGTTCATCATGAACTTTTCCAAGATTGACTATCCTATTACATCTTTACAGAGGAAAGGGAAGGGTTTTGAATGGATTGAGTAGTGTGCAACTATGTTTGATCAGTTGAAGCATTTCTTTACAAATGCTCCAGTTTTGAAAATTGCAGATACTGATTATTGCAAGGAAGGACTTGGTAGAGTCCTGAAGTAGGAGCAATAGGTGGTTTGATATGAATCAAGGAATCTAAATGAGCACAAGCATAAATATGTGACTCATGATCTTGAGTTGGTAGCCATAATTCATGCATTGAAGATGTGGAGACATTATCTTCTTGGAAAGAGGCTCATCTTGATGAGTGATCACAATGGATTGGGCTACTTGTTTGACCAACCCAATCTGAATGCAAGGTAAGCAAGATGGTTGGTTGCTCTTAGTGAGTTTGATTTTGAGATTAGGTATATTAAGGGAAAGGAGAATTGGGTTTCCGATGCTCTCAGTAGGAGAGTTGAGGTGAATATATTTCAACTATGAGATCTTATGGGACAGATTTATAAGAGTGGATATTACATGTAGGGAATCATGATGAGAAGTACCAACAACTGAAGCAGAGGTTGCAGCTGCAAGATGAAGGTGATAGGGATGAGGAGTATCACCTCACAATAGACAACTTGGTAAAATTCAAGAGCAAGATTCATGTCCCAAATAACAACAACTTGAAGAAGGTTACATTGAGAGAGTTTCATATCAAGTTGTATTCAAGCCACTTAGGATACCAGAAGACCTTGACAACTATCAAGAAGTTCTACTATTGGCCGAATTTGAAGAAAGAGATGGTTGATTTTCTTGTAAGGTACTTGGACTATTAGCAGGTGAAAGCTGAATGCAAGCATCCAAGTGGTCTATTGCAGCCTACTCTGATGCCAAAATGGAAATGGGAGGTCATTTCCATGGACTTCATTACAGGATTGGCGAGGAAATCGAGGAAACATGATTCCATAATGGTTATGGTTGATAGGTTGAGAAAGGTATCTCACTTCATTGCAGTGAAGTTTAATAATTCAACTAGTGAGGTAGCTCAAACCTTCATCAGGGAGATATCGAGGTTGCATGGAATTACCGAGAAGATTATATCGGATAAAGATGCCAAGTTCACTTCCAGGTTTTGAAAGGTGTTGTTTGTATGCTTAGGGACAGAGTTAGTCTTCAGTATAACCTATCATCCGCAAACAAATGGACAAACAGAGAGGGTTGACAAGATTTTTGAGTATACATTGAGGATGTATGTCATGCCTCAATAGAAGAAGTGGGAGGAATATCCTCCATTGGTGGAGTTTTCTTATAATAATGGGTATCGAGAATCCTTGAAGGTCAATTTTAGCTCTCTATGGGAAAATTTATAACACTCCTATCAACTGGAGTGATCCAGCAAACAAGGTGTTGATTGGATCAAACATGTTGGCATAGATGGAGCAGGATACGTAGGTTATCAAAAGGAATTTAAAGGAAGCATGAGATAGGTAAAAGAGTTTTGCAGATCAACATAGAGAATTCAAGGAGTTTCAAGTTTGGGAGAATGTGTACTTATGCATCAAGCCCAAGAGGAGCTCCTTGAGGATTGGGTCATGTGCCAAGCTGATAACTCGGGATTGTGGGCCTTTTGAGATCCTTGAGAGGATTGGATCAATGGCCTACATAATTGTACTACTGCCAACAATGAAATTCCATGACGTTTTCCATGTTTCAATGCTTAAGAGATATGTACATGATGTTGATCATGTGATTGATTGGTCTGTATTACAGGTGGAACCAGAGGGAGAGTTCCAGCTAGAGCCACAATGCATATTGCAGCAGAAACAACCCATGCTCTCAAACCGAGCAATAGATTAGGTTAAAGTGCAGTGGAAACACTTTGGGCCCAATGAAGGTATATGGGAGATTGTTGATCATATGCGAGTATTATATCCTTATTTATTTGTTGGTTGAAGCAAACAAGTTTTTGATATGTATATATGTGTATGTATGTCACTATAAATACTGCATCGAGCTGTGTTTATAAATCTCTAATAAGTGATATGTTTGTCATGTTTTTAGTAGTTGTCATTGGAAATACTACATCAAGATATGTTTATAAAGCTCCATAAGATATATGTTTTGTTGGTCATAAGTGTCAGAGAACACCGAAGACGCTGTCCCCCAAGGTGGAGGGGCTTGTAATAGCCCCGAGTTGATTATTCATGTAAATAAATTAGATCAAGGTCATGGGACACGTATTCCAAGCTGAATGGAGGGGAAAACATTATAGTGTGCATCACTTGTGGTTTATTATTGGCTATGGAAATTGGCAAATGCAAAAGGCAATAAATGACAGTTTAATATGAGAAATGAAGGAAAATGGGAGAAAAGGGAGATGAAGAGACACAAATATGCATGCAAGGGACGATAAAGGAAATTGAGGGAAAAAGAAAGGAAAAGGAAACAGAAGGAGGGAGAGAACATTCTATGCCTCTCTTGGTTACTCTTAGTTACTCTTAGCTACTCCTAGTCACTCATACACTCTTACACACTTAGAGTACTCTTGAAGCATTCTAGCATTCACTTAGACATTGAGGCATTCTCACTTGGATTTGGAGAGAGAAAGCACTTGGAAAGAAGCAAGCAAGAAAAGGAATTTGTGGGCAATGGAAGAGTAGGTTGGAAGAGTAGCTACAAGAGGAGAACATTGCAGGTAACAGGTTGCATGTGTGATTTCGTTGTTGAGATTTGAATGCATGGTACATGCATTTGGTTGTTTAGTTGTTTTGTTTTCATTGGCATGGGATTTGCCTGGATTGATAGTGGGTTCAACCTTGACTTTCCATTTCCAGATAACCATGGTGTAGTGGATTCCTTGTTGTGATTAATATTTGGATTGTCAGTAGACTTTGGATCTTGGTGAGGTGGTCACAGAAAAATTCCCAAGGGTTGAGGGTGGATATGGGATTTGATCTGGATTGGATCAATATATTATTTTTCATCCATCTTGAGGCATTAAGAGTGAAAAAAGAGAAGGAATCATCTCACGAGATTGTTTTTACTAGCGAGACCAAGTTTGGCAAAACAGGGTCTGAAACCTTCCATGAGCATTTTGAGGCATCAAACGACATTTTTTTTGGGGTAAAAATTTAACGCTTATGCATCACATCTTTTCCTGCTATTCTACATAAATATCTTTCCATCGGCACAAGAAGTGCGCCAATCAGAATCCGTATGCAAAAGTTATGCCACTCATAAGTTGACTTCCTTGTTTTCACCACCATGGTTTGAGAGGATGTTGCATCAACCCCCATTATTCATGGAAAAGGGGCTAGCCACATGATTGTGATGTAAAAGATTCTATAACAGTCTATATTGTAACTCTAGTTAAGAGTTGAGGTAGTCAAACTTAACCACTAGTAGGTTGTTGGGTTGTGTTATAGTTGGGCCACTAGGAGGAAGAAACATTCCATTCTTTCGAGTGCACTTGTTCCATAACTGATAAAAAATAGCCAAAAGGGATAAGAGGTAGAGTGCACAAGTGCACTGTAGCAGTGCACAGGCCACATGCCATACTTTTTTGTACCTGCAGCCATATTTCCATATATAGAAAGAGAGTGAAGTGACCTCACCTTCCATATGGGTTTTCTCTTGAAAGGGTTTCCTAGAGCATATCTTCTATCTTGTGTGTGTGTGTGTGAGATTTTATTTTTCAATTCTCTATTTTTTTCATATTTTCCATTCACATGCATGCACTAATTACAATGAAATCTACAGATCTAAATTTTTAATAAAACTGTAATAGTCTAAAATTTTGTATTTTTAATATAATATTATAAGATATGTCGTGACAAACTATCCAGTGGAATATCCATGATAATTTACGGATCATGCTTTCTCCTTGAAGTCTTGACAGATGGTTGGAGATAGGAAAATTCCTCTCGGTATGGTGAAGAAAATAAGAGGCTTCCAAGTTTGTTTGGTGTTAGTGATTTCTAGATCGGTTTAGGTGAAATCACTCTGGTTGAGGGTTGAGGGTTGAGGTGGTTCAGCCTCTGGAAGCCCTGGTTGGTTCTATTTTTATTTAATCCATATGATCCCACATTCATTCTTGGAATATGGCATAGGGGTGATTGGTTGAAAGAGAGATTTGGTTTAGCCCAATCTTTTTGTAATTTCTAAGTCTAACTGTTAGAAACCCTTCATGTACTTTTCTGATTTATTTCTGCCTACTTGTTCTGATTAATTAACAAGTTATTTACCATGTAAATAATTAAAATAAATATAAGTACATGCCCAACACATTACAAATCATCAACTGAAGGAAACAGAATAAGCACACAAGTGACACCGTTGTTTTTAGACCAATGTTCCCTGAAAAACCCAATGCGGGAAAACAGGTGCAACTATTTGAGGGTTTTAATTATTAAGCAGTTTCATAATACAATCTGGGTGCCAAAATTGGCTCACCCAACAGAGAATAATATCGGCAGTAGTACCTCTCAGTGGGAGACAGATATTCCAGCTGAAACCCCAGATAAACACTCCAACATCTCCCAACTCCAATCTGCCCCATGAAAACCCCAACGTTAGCCTCTAGGGATTATGTCTGTCCTTTCTGGCCCAACGTCACCCTAGTTCGCCCTGCGTCAACCTCTAGAGGAACTGCGTTAGCCCTTAGAACCTCTGCGTCACCCATGATGGCTCTCTGAGGCACTGCGCAGCTCCTGGTTGGCTCTACGTGAGCCCTGACTGGCTCTGCATGAACGTTTGGCTGGCTCTGCGTCCCTCTCTCTCAGCTTCTATGCTGATCCTCCTGGTACTATCTCTGTCTCTTTGCTTCTGTATTCACTACCCCTCACTTGCAACTCTGATCACTCTTTTAACTTCCTCAGCAAACCCTACCCAAGAAAATCGAAATCTTGATCAACTCGGTGTGTTCTCCAAGTGACCCTCAAGCCTCCTCTTATACTTTTCTCGTTTATAATTCAATGGCCGAGATTAAGTCCCTAATCAATGGCTAAGATTAAATCTGGCTTGATGCATGAATTTTGGACCCTTCTAACACAGTTTTATATTAATTCACATTAATACTTTATTTTCCCTAAGTTTAGACTTAGGGACTCCATTAAAAATATTAATTATTTTAATATCTCCCAAACTATTTAGAATATTCCCAAACCATTTCTCGGTATTGGAGATATCATGTGCTTTAGCCTCTCCACCAAATTTCATGGCTAGATCACATCCAATGCTACCCCAAATCAACAAGTCTATGGTTAGGTGGTACATGGAAGTCTCTAACTTGGTTGGCTTTATGCATATGTTATTATGTGTTATTTCTTATTGAGATTAATGAACACTTGTATGGGTTATTGTGTTGATTTTATGACTAGTTTGTCATGGATTTATTATGGTTAAATGTTGGTTATAGGCATGATATGTTCTTGTCGTATAATGTTCTCTTGTTATGGATCTTTCTTATGGCTTGATAAGTTATTGAATGGTGTATTAATGCATAGGCTAACAAGTGTTGTTGCAACTAGTTTGAGAGGGAATTGCATCTTCTCGATGATTCTCTAATGAAGTTAAGAAAACAGTGATCATGTATGCATTCATGACCTATGGTTACTATTTTTACCATGTGTATGACGAAATGTTTAACATGTGTTTGGAAAATTATGAGAAAGACCTAGCCTTGATATTCATCATACTAACTTATTTTTATCTTAGATTGAGTTCTGGAAAGTTCTAGGTTGTTTTGGGTAGCTAGCCTTGAAAATATGGAATTTAGTTGCTAGCCACACCCTCTGAGCTGAGAATTTTTGGCTACAACCACACAGAGGAAGGCCTGTGCATGCGACTAGAGCTTTCCAACCACATTCACAACTTGGCATGTGTGCAACTAGGATGTAATGTCAAGAAAAAAGTTAGAAGTCAAGGTCATCAACAATTGTTGTTTGGTATCTAGGTGATGTGGTGCTTCTGAGAGGTTTCCGTATGTTTCTGATTTGTAGACCACACTTCCATAACTAGAACTTGGATGTTGGGTCATGTCATAGTAACTATCAACTCATGTTTACCCTGAAGAGCTTGTAAAAGCGGGTAAATGTGGGGTGGAGTGTTACAATGAAAACCTTCAATTGCTCACTTGTACTAGTAACCTCCACCATAGATGAACAAGGGAGAACTTTTTTGGGAGGTTCCATGAAAATCTCCACTACAAGGCTTTTTTTTGTAGTGGATGTTGTGAGGAAACAAGGCTTTTAGTTTGGAACTTGTATCAAGCCCACCCATGTGCAATAACTTGTCTTTCTCACCTGTTAACCATTAAAAAAATTCCCAATAGAAGGCATCTTATAGTTTACACATAATGTATATCTAGTGGAATAGAATGGAAATAGATAAATATCAAAAGGAGTTGTGAGCTTAGAAAGAATAACCATGATTTTATAATCATCTAGCTTGGTGATTGCACAATTAGAGCCTTAGGAGCTTAAACTTCATGATGTAGTCTTCAATTTTGCAAAATTTTGTCAAATCAAGAGTGAGGAGTTGATTTTTCACTAATGGGCATTGATCAAATTTGTTTTCCCAAAGAGTTGTTCAAACTTCAACTATGGCACTTCCTAGGGTGTGTCAAGAGACTAAATATGAATTTTAGATATTCAAGGATTAACATGTAAATATGACATCTTTCTTTATCATTACAGTTTAACCCTAATATAACATCAATGGTATAACATCTAGCCTAGTTATCGTTTGGTACAAACCTTTAGTTTTATATGTCCTGTGTGTAGGATTTCTAGGAATAATAATTTGTGATTATTAACTAAACTTTAGTGATTAGGAGTAGCCATTTTGCAAAATGAGAAAAAAAATGTATGCATCACCTCAATTTGAATGGACCCCTTGTTAGTGAATGTGCCAGGAAAATGCAACTCTCTCACAAATGTGTCACATGTGAAAGTAATGCCTAGTGTATGTATTGTTTAGTGGAGTGTAAGCCCAAAGTGAAATGAGATAGCAATCAAACCATAAATGTCACAATCTTAGATCATATGTCTTTCGATACGACAAATATGCCCACCATCATAGTGGTTCATGTTGTCGATATGAATGTATTAGACAACACTAAACAAAGTATTTTGAGGTTAAAAATTGGCAGGAGAAATTCCTTTCTCTCCCTCTAAATAATCCAAGTAGTCTAAGCAGATATGAATATATTTGAATAAATATGAGCATTTCAAAGTATATTTGAGTAGATTTGATCAAATTAAGGTAGATTTGCAGGGGGTCATAATAGACTTAAGATAACATACCAATGTGTAGGGAAATCCAAGAGAGCTTCAAGTAGATATAGGAATTCCAAGAACTATATCACATTATTTGATTTGGGCACTTACTATGGGAAGATTTATAAAAAAATTATGAGGTTGGTTTAGGGGAAGACCATTACTTGATAAAAAATCTTCTTCTTATTCAATCAAAATGATCAATTACAAAATACATTTAAAAGTGGGGATTCATGGACAATCAATTGTTATTCTATGTGAGTAAGTTGCAAGATGATTCTTCTCAACTATTTGATTACAATGTATGAAAATGGTTCACTCTTATTTTAGTTTTGCATTTCCATGGAGGATAACTGGTATATGGGTTTCCTTCTTCATCCAAGCTAGCTTCTTATAAGGATGCAACCCAATCTAAGACATCTCATATAATGGCTCAATCCCATGTCATGCCAAGTCCATATATTGTTGAGTAAGTGGACAATATGATAGATTTGGACGTTAAACAAAACAAATTTTTTTCAACCCCTAAACCTGACATAGTAATCTATCAGTTTAATTGGTTTTGGAAACTACCAAAAAATATGCCTTGGTGGATTTATTACATTAAACCAAACATTGTGAATTTATTCTATGTTTCAAATGTATCTTTATAGTTTAGTTTTATATCCTAATGATTACTAGAATTTTTTTTCAGGAGGGATGTTGTTTTTTGGGTAGAATGGGGCTCTTTGTTAACCCATGGTTTCCAAACTTTGATTCCTCCACTATAGTCATGTCCAAAATGCTAGTATGAGTGTGGATCCAAAATATGGCTTTTCCTTTTTAGTATCCTTTAGTCTTTGAATATTTTAGAAATGCATTGGGTAATTTTTTAAGGTATGACCTCAAGCGAACTTGGTAAGGTATTTTCAAATGTGTAGAGATTGATATTAATAAAGGTATCGTAGACAAAATGTTGAAAAACCATGGAAAATTTAAATGTATTCAAAACTTTGACTATGAAAATACATAAATTAGGTGTCATTTTTGTCATCAAATAGGTTATCTACATGAGTTTTATTGTCAAGGAAGAAGTGATTCTAAGAGGTAAGGGGCATTATTTCAAATCTGAAAGTCAGAAACCATATAAACCTTCTCTTTTGAATGATGAAGAAGATGCGAGTACCTCATATTTTCACTCTTTTTAGGTAGAGAAATATAATAATGAAGGAACAACATTAAATAATGACAATATTAAAGAGAGAGAGAGAGAGATTAGGGGATCAATAAGAAGTAAGGAATGTGGAGAATTGCCCCTCTCAACAGCTAGTTTCAAATGAAGTTATAGTCGGAGAAATGAAGAGATGACATGAACCTAAAAATGTTGAGTGTAATAAGTGTTGGGTATGTTTTATATTCTTTGCACGACTATCTCCATGACCTCCCCCCAAAAAATATTGGGAAGTTTTTTGCGTTCATTTTTTTTGTGATTTCATGGAACATGGTAATTTTTCCCATGGTTTGATAGTATTAGTTAAGGAACTATGGTATTCTAATCCATGGTAAATGGATTCGTGGTTCAAGGATTCCACAGGATATATATTATATTGTAATAATGTATAGAATAATATATATTGAAAAATCTTGTTGGTTTTCTAGGTTTTGGGTTTCTAGGATAAAATATTTATGTTAATATGTGTGTTTTCCATTGCATATTTTTCATTTTAATTAAGAATCTATTTACAATGATTAATTGTACAAGGTTAAAATGTACATTTGCTATCAGAGTATCTTTGGCTTCAAGGGGACCCATTTATGGCTAAGGGTTTTGGATCAAACCTATTGTAGACCCTGTTATAGTGGGAGATCTACAAAAGTAATTCTTGTGGTGAAAGGGTGAGAAATTCAAAGATAGAGATCAAGAAATTCAATGGGAAGAGTTTCAAGTTGTGGAAGCTCAAAATGGAATATTTGTTGTTAGAAAAAGATCAATGAATCATCATGGATCCGAATACTACACCAAAAAGGATGTCAACAAAAGACTAGGCTAATTTGGATTGAAAGACAAAAAACACAATGCAATTTTGTCTCTCAGAATTAGTGTTATTGAATGTTTCATGGAAGCTATAACAAAGGCTTTGTCGGACAAATTAAGGTCTTTGTATCAATTTTTTATTTTTATTTTATTATTTTTATTTTATTTTTATTATTTTTTATTTTTTCTCTGTAATAGCCCCAGGTTAAAGTTTCGTGTAATAAAGGGAATTAAAGGCAAAATAAGGTCAGAGTCATGGGACACGTATTCCAAGTTGAATTTTGGGAAAACACTTTAGTGGGCATCACTTGTGGTTTAATAATGGCTATGGAAATTGGTGAAGGCAAAGAGGCAATAATTGATGTTTAATTACGAAAATAAAGGAAAATAGAAGAAAAGGAAGGTGAAGAGATGCAAATTTACCTGCAAGGGAAATTAGAGGAAAATGAAGAAAAAAGGGGACATCAATGATAAAAAGGCATCCGAAGAAACAATTCATAGATTTTTTTAGTTCTATCTTTTGTCAATTCAGTTTTGGATCTCATTCACTCTTGCACACTTAGAGCATTTTTGGAGCACTTTAGCATTTACTTAGATTTGGAGAAAGGCAAGCAAGAAAGGAAAGGAAGGAAAAGGAAAAGCAAAGGAAAGTGAAGGGAAGTCGAGAAAAGGGTGGATCTACAACTTCAATAGGAAGATCTTGTAGGTAACATGTTGGATGTGTTATTTCCTTGTTGGGATATGAATGCATGGTATGCACATTTTTTTATTTGGCTCATTTGGTTGTCATTGGCATGGGTTTTTCTTGGTTTGATAGTGGTTTTAGACTTGCCTTTTCATTTCCTGGATTACCATGATGTGATGGGATTCATTCTTGGTTGAGCTTTGGATTGCTAGAAGGTTTTGGAACTGGGCGAGGTGGTCTCAAGAAAATCCCAAGGGTTGGGGGTGGAGATGGTTTTCTTCGGGAAGCCCTCGATCGATGGGTGGAGACAGGAAAATTCCTCAAGACATGGTGAAGGAATTTTGAGGCATCCAAGCTCGATTGGTTTTGTGAACTTGGGGTTGGTTTAGGTGAGATCACAATAGCTTGAGGGTGGAGGTGGTTTAACCTCTGGAGTCCCTATTTGGTTATGCATTGGTTTACCCCATGAGATCCCACATTTATGCTTGAAATATGGCATAAGGGTGATTGGCTGGAAGACAGATTTGGTTAAGCCCAATCTATGGTTGAGTGGTATGCGGAAGTCCCTGACTTAGTTGGATTTTTCATAAGTTAATATGGTCTATTATTCTAATATAATTAATGAGAAGAATTACTTGTTATTATGAGGATTTTATGGTTGATTTTTCATGGTTTCCATTATGGTTATATACTTGGTTAAATGATGTTCTCTAACTATGGCTTTTGTTAATGATTTGATAAGTATTTGAATGGTTGATGAATGCATGGCTAACAAGTGTTGTTGTAGCTATATTGTGAGGGCATAGAGCCTTCTTAGTGATTCCCAGATCAAGTTTAGAAGTTTATGATAAGATATGAATTCATGACCTATAGCTTATATTTGTATCATATGTTTGACGAAATGTCTATCATGTACTAGGCATGTTCTGGTCAAGATCTTGTTCAAGTTTTGAATTATTAGCCTTGTTATCATATCATTTTTGCTTATGGAAACTTACAGGTAGTTCTAGGCAGTGGTTTGGAAGCTTTCCTGAAAAAGTGGCATAAATATTGTGACTGCATGCACAAAACATGGGATTTTTGGTCATAATCGCATGTAGATAGGGTTATGGGTGCAGTTGGAGCCTCATAACTACATGCACAATGTGTCAAGATTGCCACATCATCCACAAGATAATGGTATTGTGGAAGCCTTTAAGAAAAGATTGGAGCTCTGTATGGGTTAGCTAAGGTTTGTTCGACTTGCCTCTTAACTCTATCGATAGGTTGATAACAGAAGCACATACCAATCCAAACCCTCCAACTCTCTCTAGGGGCTTCTCACTCACCAGTCTAAATGAATTTGTGGTTATCAGCCCCTTCGTGTGTTAAATCATTAAAAAAGATTTCCAACTCAAGGATTGATCACTTGGGGTGGTTTTCAGGCTCCTAGGTGGTATGTAGTCTCTGAGGGATTTCAGTAAGTCATCAGATTATAGGCCCCACTTCCATCACTGGAACTTGAAGGTTGGGTCATGTCATAGCAGAGCTCAACTCATGTTTACCCTAGAGAGGTTGTCCAAGAGGTTCAATGTGGGAGTGGCATTTATAGATTGGTATAAGAGCTTCCAAGTTCAAACACTTGGACTAGATGGGCTAAATGTATATTTTTATACATGCATTGTGATGGTTATAGTTATCATGTGTGTGGTTGTTATTGTAGTCGTGTGTCATCATGCTTGACATTGATGTGTTGATGTCATGATGTATGTATATGTATCGTGCTAATCTGAACTAATTTGTGCAGATGAGACAACCTCCTCGAAATATATTAAGGTATGATTCTGATTATGATTTCTATTTGGTTTATCTAACATGACATATTTATAGGAAAGAAAAGGCCAAATATGACAAACTTAATGGTGGATTATAGTTCGCATGACTCTCCTTATAAGTCATTTGAGCAGCAAGGAGATAAGTATTCTCCTAATATAGAAGATACATTGAGAAGTTTGAAGGATGAAATAAGAAGTTGCAAGGTAGATATTAATTGGTTGATTGAGACACAGGAAGGGATTTCCAAAGCTCAAGAAAATAAAGCTAAGGTTAATGTAGTGATCCTTCAGTGCCTATCCAATTTGCAGAGATAGGGACAACTAAGGATTAGCCATGAAAAAGAGTAAAGGACTAATGGGGCATATGGTAGCAGATCTCGATTGGTATACAGGTTGGACAAAGATGATACAGTCAGAGGTGGCAGATGGTTGGATACACTGAACATGAGAGGTAGTGCTTATGGGTTATATTCTAGTTATGGTTTAGAGAGACGTCACCGTCATTACCACCAACATCCTTACATGAGAAGTGAGAATGAGTATTTTCCAAAGGAGTTCAAGAAAGTCAAGCCTCCTACGTTTGATAGAGAGGTGAAGAAGTCAAATGATGTAGAAGCATGGCTGCTTGGGATGAAGAAGTTCAATTGCATGGTTATTTGGATAATATGAAAGATAGGTTAGAAATCTTTAGTCTCAAGGGAAAATCATATATATGGTGGCAAGATGTGAAGCGTGTTAGAGGCATTAAGGTAGAGGAGTTGAGTTGGCATGCATTTAAAAGACTCTTCAGGAAGAAGTACTAGTGTGAGAGATATTATGATGAAAATGCCAAGGAATTCTATCAGTTGAAGACGAGTTCCATGATAGATGAAGAGTACATGACCAAGTTTCTAGAGCTATTGAGATATGTGCTTTATCTCAAGGATGAGAAGACAAAGGTCCAAAGGTTCATCAATGGATTACCATTAGCATTCAAGGACATGTTTGAGTATGATGAGCCTCGTTCATTGGAGGAATTCATCGGGAAATCAAAGCATTGTTATGAGTAGTCGAAGTGCAAGTCTGAGCTTAAGCATGATTGGAAAGGGAATAAGAAGGCTAAAGGAAAATGGCTTCATAAGCAAGGAAGACCTTAGGATGTAGGTGAGAAAGAAAATGTGGCTCCTTACAAGAAGTTTAATATGTCTAAGAAGGGACACGAACCTCAGCTTGGAGAGAAATAGGATAAAGGTAGTGGAAAAGAACCATTGAAATGTTGGATTTGTGGCAAAGACCATCATAAGAAGGATTGTACATTGTACCAAGGTGGAAGGACATAGATCTGTAGTGTTTTGGAGGTGTATATAGTTGGGGATGTTGGTCAGAGTATTCCTCAGATCTATGAAAAACTTGATAATAGGTAGACAAATAATTAGACATCCATTATTGAGATGAAAGGTAATATTCACGATCAATTTGTTTCCATTTTGATTGATCTTGGATCTAATTATAGTTATGTTAGTCCTAATCTAGTGCATAAGTTTTTCTTGAATAAAGAAGTGCATGCAGAATCTTGGTTAATACAGCTGGCTACAGGGACCAAGAGAAGAGTTCATCATTGGGTGAGATCTTGTGTATTTGAGTTGAATGGCATGTCTACATAACACATATAAATGTTCTTCCATTGGGATCATATGGTATGATTTTGGTAATGGTTTTATTTTTTATTCACAGGACTAAAATGGGCTTCTATGATAAGGCTATTGAGTGCCTAGATGATGATGGGGAAAGGAGAATTTTGCAGGGAAAGAAGAAGCCTATATCAGTGTGAATGGTCACAGTTATGCAGGCAAAGCACAATTGCAAGAAGAGATATGTATTGTTTGTAGTTCATATTTCTAGTGATAAAGGGAAGGATGTTGAGGATGATGAAGTCCTGAAGAGGTATCCTAATTTGCAATAGTTTCAGGATGTGTTTCCTGTAGATATTCTAGAGTTATGTTGCCTGAGATGGAGTAGGAGATGTAAGTTATTATAAGGAATTTGAAGGCAACACATGACATAAGTAATAGTTATGTGGATAAGAATAGAGCAATTGAGGAGTTTCAAGTTGGGGAGCATCTATACTTGTGCATTAATCCCAAGAGAATCTCCTTGAGGATTGGGTCATGTGCCAAGTTGGCACCCCAATATTGTTGGCCTTTTGAGATCCTTGAGAGGATTGAACCTGTGGCCTACCGACTTGCACTGCTGCCAACAATGAAAGTCAATTATGTTTTCCATGTTTCATTACTTAAGAGATATGTATAGGATGTTTATCATGTGATTGATTGGTATGTATTATAGGTGGAACCAGAGGGAGAGTTCCAACCTGAACCTCAGTGCATATTACAACAGAAACAAGTCATGCTCCATAACCGAGAAAAAGAGCAAGTTAAAGTGTAGTGGAAGCACTTTGGGCTCGATGAAGCTACATGGGAGATGGATGATCAGATGTGGGCTTTGTATCCTTCATTATTTGTTGGTTCAATAAAATGAGTTTTTGGTATATTTATAAATATATGGTTGTAAATACCACAATGAGATGTGTTATAAAGCTCCAATGGTTGTATGTTTATTTGTTTTCAATAGGATGTCATTGTAAATACTGCATCGAGCTATGTTATAAAGCTCCATATGTTTTGTTTTCAACAGTTTGATGGTCATAAGTGTCATAGAATATCGAGGACGATGTTCCCCAAAGGCAGAGGGGTTTGTAACAACCCCAAGTTAAAGTTTCATGTAATAAAGGATATTAAAGGCAAAATAAGACTAAGGTTGTGGGACATGTCTTCCAAGCTGAATGTTGGGCAAACACTTTAGTGGGCATCCCTTGTGGTTTAATAATGGATATGGAAATTGGAAAAGGCAAAGAGACAATAATTAACATTTAATTATGAAAATAAAGGAAATATGAGAAAAGGAAGGTGAAGAGACACAAATTTACATGTAAGGGAAATTAGAGGAAAATGAAGAAAAAAGGGGACATCAATGATAAAAAGGCATCAGAGAAACAATTCACAACTTTTTTCAATTCTAGCTTTTGTTAGTTTAGTTTTGGATCTTATTCACTCTTGCACATTTGGAGCATTTTAGAGAACTTTAGCATTCACTTGGATTTGGAGAAAGGTGAGCAAGCAAGCAAGGGAAGGAAAAGGACAAGCAAAGGAAAGTGAACAGAAGCAAGGAGAAGGGTGGATCAACAACTTCAACAAGAAGATATTGCAAGCAATAGGTTGCATGTGTGATTTCCTTGCTGGGATGTGAATGCATGGTACATGCATTTGTTTATTTGGTTCATTTTCTATCACTTGCATGGATTTTCCCTAGTTTGATAGTGGTTTCATCCTTTCCTTGCCATTTCTTGGATAACCATGGCATGATGGAATTCATTCTTGGTTGAGATTTGGATTGTCAAAAGGTTTTGGAACTGGGTGAGGTGGTCTCAGGAAAATCCAACGGGTTGGGGGTAAACATGGGTTTCTCTAGGAAGCCCTCAACAGATGGGTGGAAAAAGGAAACTTCCTTAAGGTATGGTGAAGGAATTCTGAGGCATCTAAGCTTGGTTGGTTTTGTGATCTCAGGACCAGTTTAGGTGAGATCACGGTAACTTGAGGGTGGAGGTGGTTTAACCTCTAGAGTCCTTATTTGGTTATGTCTTGGTTTACCTAATGATATCCCACATTTATGCTTGGAATACGGTGCATGGGTGATTAATTGAAAGAAATATTTGGTTAAGCCCAATCTATGGTTGGGTGGCACGTGGAAGTTTATGAATTGGTTGGATTTTGCATAAGTTAATATGGGTTATTATTCTAATGTAATTAATGAGCACAAATACTTGTTATTATGAGGATTTTATGGTTGTTTTTTTTTTATGGTTGTTATTCTAGTTATATGTTGGTTATATACCTAGTTAAATGATGTGCTCTAGCTATGGATCTTGTTCATGATTTGATAAGTATTTGAATGGTTGATGAGTGTGTGGCTAAGAAGCGCTGTTGAAGCTAACTTGAGAGGGTAAAAAGCCTTCTTGGTGACCTGTAGCTTATATTTTTATCATATGTTTTATGAAATGTCTATCATGTACTAGGCATGTTCTAGTCAATATCTTGTTCAATCTTTGAATGGTTAGCCTTGTTATCACCTTATTTATGTTTCTGGAAACTTACAAGAAACTTTGGGTAGTGGTCTGGAGGCTTTCTTGAAAAAGTGGCATAGATCTTACAACTACATGCACAAAACAAAGGATGTTTGGTCATAATTGCATGCATGCAGGCTTATGGGTGCGTTTGGAGCCTCATAACCACATGAACAATGTGTCAAGGGTGCATTTGTGTTAGGTCCCTATAATACTAGTATATTCCCCTTATTGTTATTGTTAGTGTAGCCCCCTATTGTAATTGTTGTGTCCATGTGTCCCACATGTTATTGTTATTGTGTCCCATAGAAGCCCACTATTGTTATTGGTGAACCCTCACATTATTATTGATATACATGCACTGATTATATTGTGATCCCTATATATACCAAGGAGGTATTATCATTTGTATCATCCAAGAATTGTTCATTTATGTAATATAAATGAGGTTTACCCCTCGAAGAGGATCATTCTTAAGTCGTGATATATCTTTTCTTCTATTCTGTGAGTTGGTTGCATAACATTTGGTATCAGAGCTTTGGATTCTAGGGTTTCACTTCTTCAAATGGGTCATCTTGGAATTTTCGCTATAACTTTTTTTCTACGAGGCTTCAGAAGCTAAAATAGGAACCACATAAAACTGAGATATTGGTGAATTTTATGTATGAATTTCAGTTCTTGGTTCAATATATTTTCGGATATATGATATTCATAAGTTAGGGTTTTTGCAGGCTCCAAAATTTAATCTCAAACAAGTGACTTAGGGAAAATTGTCATAAATTTCTCTCTAAGCATCAGATTTGAATTTCGTAAAAAGCGATTGAACTTTCATGAACTCTGGTTTTTTGTGTATCATTTTCAGAGCCAAAGGTAGAAACAATGACACATGGAACTTCGTACAAATTCGCTCTACTGAACTAATCGATAATCAGGTCATCATGGGAGATTGAGCATAACTCTTTATTGAAGAACCCAATCTTGGTATGATTTGTGGGTTTGGAAACTAGAATCAGAGGGTTACCATAGGACGAAAATTCAGACCTTGGAGATCCAAAATTACAGAGATATAACAATTTCAATATCAAGCTCCTAAAAAACAAGAAAAAAGTGTGGTTTTTTTAATTTTGCATAATTTTTTTTTGAAAAATCAGTTTGAAGTGATTCAAAGGACATATTGAAGCATAGATATCAATATTTAGTTCTAAAATTCCTAAAAAGAAACATGGAGGTTTTTAAAGTAGACATGTATGCGATGAATGTCAAGTTGGAAGAGTTGACAAAGTTGTCGCTAGAAAGGCTTCCTAGTGGTGACAAGGTAATCCATGAAGATCATGATGAGGGAAAAAAGAAATATGAATTATGATTTTAGAGAATCGAACGTGGGGTTTAAGAACCACCACATTCTAAATATAGATATGAGGAATTTTGATGGCAAGGATCCCGTAACATGGATATTACAAATGGAGCAATGTTTTGATCTATAGGATGTGTAACCCTCACAAAAGGTATATATTGTATCTTTATATTTAGAACCCAATTAGTTTGTATCATATATATGGATTTGTTCTCATAAACCACTTGTCACCTGGTAAATTTTTATGGAGGAAATGATAGCACATTATGAATATACGAAAAGAAACACCTTATTTAGCCAATTGATAAATCTCAAACAAAAGGGTTCAATGGAGGAGCACATTGAAGACTTCCAAAAATTGAATATTAATGTAACCAATATTCCAGAAGAGCATAGGATTGATGTATTCATAGGGAATTTAAAATATAACATAGAACATGAGGTTCGCCTTTGGGAACCTTATTCATTGAAGAAGGCATTCAGGGTGGCAAGAAAAGTTGAAAGAAAAATTATGGCAACAAGGAAGTCTACCACTCACAACTATAAATATGGAAGTGTTGTTGCTCCTAGTCTTCCACAACCAAAAAGGTTGTCACCACAATAATTGGAGGAAAAAAGAGTAAAAGGGTTTTGTTGTAGTTGTGATAGAAAATACACTAAAGGTCGTAAATGTGACGAGAAGTAATTATTCTACATAGATTGTGAAGAGGAGGAAGAAAAGGAACAAGAAATATCAAAAGAGGAGCATATACACCAAGAACCAGCCCCAGAGAAAGAAGAAATGAATCCAATCATATCTTGTAATGAATTGGCAGGAATCACCACTCCTCAATCTCTCAAGATAGAAGGATATATCAAGAAGAAAAATGTAATAGTTTTCGGGTAGTACCATAATTTTATTCATTGTAAGATAGCCAAGGAATTGAATTGCTTCCTATATCCAGTGCCAAAGTGTCAAGTGATAGTTGCAAATGGAGGAACTATAAATTTCTCTGGAAAGTGCCATAATATCAAGCTAACCATGGGGGAATATGAATTGAATAGTCCAATGCTTTCCATTCCAATGGGTGGCATCGATGTCGTACTAAGAGTCCAATGGTTACAATCTTTGGGAACGATAGCTTTTAATTCTTGAAAATTTTCTTGAATTTTTTTTGGGAAAAGGAAGTTGAATTAAGGGGTATCACAGGGAAACTAAGAAATATAATTAGCTCTAATGGCATGGATAAGCTACTGAATAAAGAACAACGAGGTATCATTGCACCAATGATGTCACTAGAGGTTCAAACATCGAAATAATATATTTCTCCATATATCCAAAAAGACTTGGACATTCATTCCAAGGCATTTGAGACTCCCAAAGGCCTCCCACTTATTCATGATCATGATCATGCTATTCTTTTGATTCCAGGAAGTGTTCCTCCAAACATAAGATCTTACAGATATCCATATTCCAAAAAGAGTGAAATTGAACATATGGTTTCAGAAATGTTAGAGGTTGGTATAATTCAACCTAGTCAAAGTTCTTTCTTTGCTCCAATAATATTGGTGCACAAGAAGTATGGATCATGGTGTATGTGTCCAGATTATAGGGAGCTCAATAAGATCACCATTAGAGATAAATTTCCCATTCATGTCATTGATGAATTACATGGAACAATTTACTTCACCAAGTTGTATCTTCGTTCAGGATATCATCAAATTAGAATGAAGACAGAAGACATCCCGAAAAAAACATTCAGAACTCATCACGGTCATTATGAATTTTTGGTCATGCCTTTCGGCCTTACTAATTCACCTTACACATTTCAAGGTTTGATGAATTCCATTTTCAAACCCTTCCTTAGAAAATTTGTGTTAGTATTTCTTGATGATTTATTAATCTATAGCAAGTCTTGGAAGGATCATGTTCAACATGTTGACAGAGTGCTAAAACTATTGGAGGAGAAAAAATTATATGCAAAAACCTCCAAATGTTTCTTTAGAGTACAAGAGGTGGAATATTTGGGTCATATTGTATCTCATGAGGGTGTTAAGGTAGACCCTCACAAAATTAAAGCCATTAAGGAATGGAAAATCCCCACAACCATAAAGCATCTTCGCGGATTTCTCGGGTTGACAGGGTATTATCGCAAGTTTGTTAAGAATTATGGGAGAATAACAACACCTCTAATAACATTACTAAAGAAAGATGCATTTTGTTGGATTCCAGAAGCAGCTAAGGCGTTTGAACATCTTAAAGAGGCAATGTGACAAGCACCGATCTTAGCTATGCCAAACTTCAAAAAAACCTTTATTGTGGAATGTGATGCCTCGGGAAATGGAATTGGTGCTATTTTAATGCAAGAAGGAAAATCCATTTATTTTGAAAGTCGTCCAATCAAAGGAAATTATTTACACAAACCTATTTATTAGAAGGAAATGTTGGCAATACTACATGCACTAAAGCATGAAGACCTTACCTAATGGGAAGACACTTCAAGGTAAAAATAGATCATGATAGCGTTAAATACTTTTTGGAACAAAGATTATCTTCAGAAGAGTAGCAAAAATGGGTCACAAAGATGTGGGGTTATGACTTGGAAATCATCTACAAAAAAGGGAAGCAAAATGTTGTTGCAAGTGCATTCTTAAGAAAGGATGAGGATATGGAGGCATTGCTTTGTGCAATTTCTATTATCCAACCTGATTAGATAACTGAAGAAAGGGATGAATGGAAGAATGACGAAAAGGTGTGGACATGCATTCAAAATTTGCAATAAGAAACCAGTAAATTTGATGCATTTAGTTGGAAAAATGATTCATTATGGTACAAAGATCGGTTATATTTTTGTAAGAATTCCCAACTCAAGCAAAATATTCTTTTGGAATTGCACACCTCCCTCTTAGGAGGGCACTGTGGATTTTTAAAAACTTACCACAGGTTCAAGAAGGAATTTTTTGGGATGGCCTTAAATATGATATTCAAAATTTTGTAGCAGAATGCTTGGTTTGCTAACAAAATAAAGTTGAGGCAATTAAGACCCAGGGTCTGTTACAATCTTTAGCCATTCTAAGTCAGCATTGGGAGGAGGTCTCAATGGATTTTATCAGAGGTTTACCCAAGTATGAAGGAAAGATTTTCATCATGGTGGTAGTCGATAGAATTACCAAGTATTCACACTTTTGTGCATTATCTCATCCTTTTAAAGCTAGTACAATTGCTACCGCATTCATGGAAACAATTCAAAAGCTACATGGAAACCCAAATATTATTGTAAGTGATAGAGATCCCATTTTCACTGAAAATTTTTAGACAAAATTATTTTCTTGTCTTGCTCAATTAGCTCATAATCCATCTTATCATCCTCAATTTGATGAGAAAATTGAGATGGTGAAAAAATGTGTGGAAGGATATATTCGTTGCTTTATATCTGATAAACAAAAACAATGGGTCAAGTGGTTACCTCTAACTGAATGGTGGCATAACACTTTCTTCCATACTGCGGAAAAAATGACCCCATTTATGGAACTTTACGAATATCATCCACCATCCATCACATCATATTTAAGATATAATTCTAAGGTTCAAGTCATGGAAGATCACATCGAGCATCAACAACAAGTTCTACAACTCTTAAAAGGATAACCTCTCTCTGACGCAAAATCAAATGAAACAACAGGAAGATCAACATCGCAGTGAAAGAAGTTTTGATGTAGGTGACTGGGTATTTTTATGGCTGCAACCATACAAACAAATGTCCGTCAAGCTGTTGGGCCGTCAATATGCCATTATTATTATCACTTTTGAACACTTATCCCACCCATTTCCACTAATCTTCATCATGTCATTTATTATAATTTATTATATAACTCCATTTTATGATGATTTATGCTCTTATATTATTTATTCTCCTTTATTTCTAATAAATTGATGATTATGAATTATTTTATCAATGATAGTTTTATTAAGTTGGTTATAACCTTATTCACCATTTTTAGCCTCCAAGGTAACTTCCAGATTGAAGATTTGACTTTTAAATCTGCCAACTCAGAAATTCGCTGGTTTAAGGAGTGACAGTTTTGCGGTTGATATTCTGAGCAAATGAAGATGAATATGGAAAATCTGGAACATGGGTTTTGTCCAGAACGGGCCCAATTAACTTCGTATAGAACGCTTTTCCCAAATTCGGCTTGTACTGGGAGAAACGCAGGGTTCTTTGAGCATGATTTTCTCAGATTTGCAGTTGCGACCGTCCTCCAAATCTCAGCTGCAAACCCAAATTCGTCTTGCTTTTGTTGAGAGATGAAAGGAAATATATTTTCTTGTTGATCATCTGGTTAGAATCGACCCAAATTTGTAAAATAAATCATGTTGTAATTATCTATGTTGTAATTGCTCTCTGATCTTTCTCTATTTAAATGAAAACAAAGATCAGAGATGGGGATGGCTTCAGAATGACTTCAGGATGACTTTTGGGATTCGAATGATGGAGAATTGATTTGAATTAGAGATTCAGAAGCAAAGATTCATGATAGGATAGGAGGAAGGAATGATTGTTTTATGCTGTAAGTCTCAAAGCTTCAACTATTGTAATGATTTCACCATTTAATGATTAATACATAATTTGGGCGTTGCTGTTCACTCTTTTCCTTCTGAAGTAGCCCAGTAGCGTCCGCTAGTGGCTAAGGACCCAGCCTCTGGTGGAGTACGCTGCTGCTGTTGTGTACCATATCTTTACAATTGCTGTTGTATATTATCTTCTTTAGTTTATGCGTGGTTTGCTCATCAGCGTGATTCGGTAATCTGATTTGTTTTATTATTTTACAACACAGCTCTGTTACGTTTGATCTGCTAAGTGATATCGTTTTCTGAGACAGAAATATCATATTGACTTTGCAACGCATTGATGTTTCTTTAATTGCTGGTATAAATGGTTTTTACAGGATACCATTGCGATTTAATTATGGAATGTCTGTGTTGTAACATTTGACCATTGGTATTATTGAATTCATCTTAGAATTATATTTCCTTGCGATTTTTGAATCTATGAACGTTGCTGCTCCGTGCTAAAAGACAGTCGTATTATTTATAACTAAGACTGACAATTGAATTACCAAGATCAGATTACTATTGAGGTATGCCGTGTGTTAAGTTATTGTTTTGCTTTCCAGCATTGTTTCATATCCTATCATTGATCAATGCTGTTCTATTTCTGTGTGCTGTCCAATTTATTCTTAGAGTAAAGATTGCTATTAATTTGGCTTTGCTGTTGTTCATTTCCATTAATTAAAGTTTGCTGTTCAGATTCCTTTAATTCTAGTTTGTTGTTCCATTTACGGCCGTTCCATTTTAGACTTGCTGTTCCATTTTCCATTTGCTATTCTATTTTACTTTCTGCCGTTCCATTTACTTGTATTTGCTGCTTTGGTGTGAGAGAAGGTCTAAGGCTGTAGTGAGCCTCAGCAGTCGCTGCCTAGCTCCCAGACCTATGGTCCATGCTCTAATTTTCTTTCCATCAGTTTCTAGAGGGATGGGTTATCGCTTCTGCACCCTTGACTGATAAGCTGCCTTGTGTGATTTTATCCTTTTGAAGTAATTTAAGTTTAGCATCCGTCTACCCTTGTATTTTCTGAATGCTATACTGCAAAACATTACTCTTGAGTAAATAGCCGCCTCAGACTGAGTACACTCTTGAAATAAAAAGTCGTCCCTGGGTTGACAATTAATGTGAGGTAATTAGGTGTTAAAAAGACCCTTTTATCGCTCCACATTTTGGCGCCGTTGCCGGGGAGAGTGTAGCCATTTCTAAAGAGTAGTGTGAATCTGATGAGTACCTGCTAGGGAAGAGTTGGATCTTAAAAACGGAAGGTAAGAACCTGCGTACGGAGCATGTAAAAGCCATGCTCCCCCGTCCGCTTTCCAGCAGGACTGTTAAAGAACCTAGGGTAGAAATAGATGTTTGAATTTTTGTGTGAATGATTAGGAAAAAGATAGAAATTTTTTAAAAAAATGAATCACATGATCTCACGCAAGTGGTGATGTAAGCACCACCCATTTCACTAACCGATTGACAGGAACATTTGAAGAAGGAGCCTTGAAGAAACACATGAAGAACATCTTCTATTATGGTAAGAAATGGATCACATTTTTACTTTTGAATTTCCTATCAAAGATCTAGGAGGAGTGACACAAATGCACATAATTCCCCCATCTTTACCAAATTTTCATGGTTTAGCAAATGAAGATCCAGATACATTCTTATTTGAGTTCGAAATACTTTGTAGGGGATATGATTATTGTACTAATGATCAAAGATTGAAAGTTTTTCCTCTTACTCTAAAAGGAGCAGCTCTCCGATGGTTCATGAGCCTAGGTGGGAATTGCATCCAAACATGGGAGGACATGAAGAACATATTCTTGAAGAGGTACCAGGACTATTGCAAATCCAATGAAGATATATTCAGTATGATACAAGGGGAAGATGAAAGTTTGGAGGACTATGTAGATCGATTTCAATACAACCTTCAAAAATCAAAATATAAGCATTTGGAAAAAGAGATCTTAAAAACACGCCTTCTTAAAGGAATCAAAGATAAATTTTTAAAACTCTTAAATCTGATAGGAAAAGGTGATGTTTTTCAATTATCATATGATGATGTTTGTGAGTTGTGCATAAGGTATTCAAGAGGAATCTCCAAGGCTGGTAAGAACCCTAGAGATGTTTTTTCTTTGTTCTCCAAATCTGCTACAAGAACAGGAGACATAAGAGCTGAAATCAATATGTTATTTGAAAATTTTAAAGTTGATTTTATTAGCTCTCTAAAAGAAAAATTGGATGTTTTGCAGGTTCATAAAAATCAAGAATTGGATGAAGTGTTTTGCCCTCATGACCAAAAGGAGCATCTCATAGATATTCACTCTTCCTTACCTAGGATGGAAGTGGCATATCAAAGAGATGGGAAAGCTGCCACAAGGCCTATAGGTATGGTTCAAAACACTTTTTCTCCATTGTCATACTTTCATAATCCATTATGGAATGCTAATGTGTTAGGGCAGCCATGTCAATTTCAATATAACCACCTATCTTGTTTACAAGTTGGGCATGGTTCATCTTATAATGGCATGACTACTCTCCCTCATCTTGTAGCACAAACACATTCTCCATATTCTCCACTAGCTCTTTCACAACACCTTGCTTGCCCATCAAAACCATTCACACAACCCAATCAGCCACATCATCAAAATGCTCCATTCCATACACATTTTCCTGCTCAACTAATTCCACACCCTCACCATAATAACCAGTACAACATGCTTACAATGTTGAACTGGAAAATTTACCCACCCTTCCCACCCATTCTATCTCACATGTGTTATTAGAGAAAACCTACAATGAGATTCAGAATGTTTCAAATACAAAAATTGTAGAAGCTATGGAAGAAAATGAGGTTTCTTTTACTATGCATCAACAAGCTATTTTAAAAGCTCAAGAACTTCATGATATGATGACTATACGAAATCAAGAAAATAAAGGATACATTGAAGATTGGTTTCACTCCATCATTTGTTTGCAACTTCACTCTATGCTTCAACAATTTTTGATACCATTTTTTGAAGGGAAGTTGGCTTCTCATACCCTAATATCCATTAACATGCATTTTTCAAATTTGGGTATGTGCATACGTGAAGCCGTATTTCGAAAATGGCTTCACTGGAAGTACTCATATACGTAGTCATATTCATCCTTCAATCAAAGTAGGTTAGTGAAAAAATAAAATAAAATAAAATAAGGACATAAATAAGTGCATTTTATTCTTTTGTAAAACTAGTTGTTTTTGTTGCAACATGCTATCGAAATCAACACCAGTGATAATTTTTTTAATTTTTGTATGTAGATGATTTAAAATGGAAATAATAATTTCTACAAACACTCATTTTCATTTTTATCACCAATTTGAAAAAATGCTTGAATTTCATTTTTTTGGCTTGCGGGCTTGATGAACTTTCTGGAAAAACAGTCGGGACAGTCATGTTTTGAGGGACTAGAAGTGAATATTTCTAAAACCTGTTTCTACCCCAAGTAGCCCTTGATTTATACCTTCTAACCCAATTTGAATCACTCAATTTGGATTTGAAACGAAAAAGTTAGAGCCAAAACATTGACCGGATGTCTAGCGGGCAGCTCAGGAACAGAGTTGGGACAGCCAGTTTTTGGAGGCCTAAATGAATGAATTTTTAAAACTTGTTTCTATGGTATATTCCCCTATGAATATAGTTTACAATGCCATTGGAATCACTCATTTTCGATATCGTATGGGGAAGTTATGATCAAAATACTGACTGTCTATCGTAAATAAACACTCTTAAAAGTCTGTCTTTCCGGCTGTTCCTTACAATATTTGACTTATCAATTCTTCTTGTCTTCAAAACCTGTTTCTATTGGAGATCAATAAATGAATCTATTTTGATTTCCAATTTGAATCATTCGAATCCGACATCAAACGAAAAAGTTACGCTTGAAATATCAACTGTTGGTCTAAGCCGGGTAATCGACAATGAATCTATTATGCAGGTTGTTCTAACTAAAATTGACATATCATATCATTGAATCTTTAAAACATGTTTATAATAGAGATAAACCTTCAAGTTAGCTCTCATTTGGCTTTGGAATCACTGAATTTCGACGAAAAACAAAGAAGTTGTGATTAAAACACTGCAGGTTAGTATGATTGGCCACTGCTCTCCCGCAGGTAACAAATAAATTTTACTTTGTTATTTTCTCTGTGGATTTGTTATATAGAGTAACTACTTGTTAGTTTTTTGCATAATTCTTGGATTAGGGGAGCTGTGCACCTCTCTTTCTCCATGATTTAATGCTTTATTGCAGGTAGACACTCGTTTTTTGCAGGTCCTGGGAAAATAAAGAAGGTCAACTTATGGACGAGTGATTTTTCAAAGAAATTTTTACAAAACAAAGGAATATTATCCAAATCATTACCCAACAGATTCATAATAGAACAAATGAAGAATTGATTTCAATTTCAAGATTCATGTCACTTTTCAAATAGATCATTTTTTGACATAACATCATAGCTGTTGTAACTCAATTTATTTATCTACATACTGTTTTTTGTTGTTTCTTTTCTAATTTCTTCTATATTTTGTGTTTCAGGTGTTGCTTCATTCACACTATGACCCATCCTTAGCTTCAATACAGTGAACAGCTAATTCATTCTTTGCGTGCTTGCATTTCATGCATCTGCATTTTGCTGTTCCTTTTCTGAAGAGACAGCGTTTGTGTGCACTTCTGTCATTTCTGCTGTTCCCTTTTCAAAGGGACAACAATTTCGTTTTACTGTTCCTTTTCCAAAGGAACAGCACCTTTTTGGTCAGAAATTCATTTTGTTGTTCCTTTTTCACAGTTCATTTTGTTGTTCCTTTTCGAAATGGAACAGCTGTTGTTCCTTTTCGAAATGGAACAACACTTTTGCACTTTCACGTTGGATGTGTTTTTGCTGTTCCTTTTTCAAAAGGAACATCATTTCGTGTGTTTTTGTTGTTCCTTTTTCAAAAGGAACAACAGTTCGTGTTTTTGCTGTTCCTTTTTCAAAAGGAACAACAGTTTGAGTTTTTGTTGTTCCTTTTTCAAAAGGAACAGCAGTGCGTGTTTTAGCTGTTCCTTTTTCAAAAGGAACAGCAGTTCGAGTTTTTGTTGTTCCTTTTTCACAAGGAACAGCAGTTCTTGTTTTTGTTGTTCCTTTTTCAAAAGGAACAGCAGTTTGAGTTTTTGCTGTTCCTTTTTCAAAAGGAACAGCAGTGCGTGCTTTTGCTGTTCCTTTTTCAAAAGGAACAGCAGTTCATGTTTTTGCTGTTCCTTTTTCAAAAGGAACAACAGTTTGAGGTTTTGCTATTCATTTTTCAAAAGGAACAGCAGTGCGTGTTTTTGCTGTTCCTTTTTCAAAAGGAACAGTAGTTCGTGTTTTTGCTGTTCCTTTTTCAAAAGGAACAACAGTTTGAGTTTTTGCTGTTCCTTTTTCAAAAGGAACAGCAGTGCGTGTTTTTGCTGTTCCTTTTTCAAAAGGAACAACAGTTCGTGTTTTTGCTGTTCCTTTTTCAAAAGGAACAGTAGTTCGTGTTTTTGTTGTTCCTTTTTCAAAAGGAACAGTAGTTCGTGTTTTTGCTGTTCCTTTTTCAAAAGGAACAACAGTTTGAGTTTTTGTTGTTCCTTTTTCAAAAGGAACAACAGTGCGTGCTTTTGCTGTTCCTTTTTCAAAAGGAACAACAGTTCGTGTTTTTGCTATTCCTTTTTCAAAAGGAACAGCAGTTTGAGTTTTTGCTGTTCCTTTTTCAAAAGGAACAGCAGTGCGTGTTTTTGCTGTTCCTTTTTCAAAAGAAACAGTAGTTTGTGTTTTTGTTGTTCCTTTTTCAAAAAGAACAGCAGTTTGGCCATTTTTTTGACAAGCACTCATGATCTTAGGAAAACAGCATCCCAACTATTTGCTTGCATGGATTCTTCTCTTTCAAAAGGAATGACATTTGCATTTTCACATTTTTTTGTGTGTATTTTTGTTTTTTTGGTATGCATTTTCTTTGTTGTTCCCTACACAGAACACCACTTTCTTTTTGAGTGTTTTTGCTGCTCCTTCAAAAAAGAAACACTTTGAGAGTATTTTTTAGAGCAACCCTCCCTTTCTCTTGTGGGATTATTCCTAGTTCATCTCAACCACATTTTATTGACTCTCTTTCATGGCATGAAGTACACTACTTTTATGAGGACAAGAATTATGGATTCTGTTGAAGCGAGTTATTATCATTCAAGTTATGATCTTTAACAGGACAGTTCCTTGATGATAGATTCTTTTCAAAAAGGACACAATTATTTATATACTACTTTATTGCATTGTTTTCTATTGAACATGATACTGATTGAGTATCTTAATACCATGTTGGTTCCACCCTTCCTGGTTATAATCTTCTCTATCTATAATAAATGAGATTATGGGTATATTTTTCTATTGACATGTTCAACTTTTTCTGCCATCCCTGCTCTTAAGGATTATTGAGCCTCCCTCTTTTTATCATAAAAATGTGTAATAACAACAAAATTTTGTTCACAGATGGAGGATAGGGGGTCTCATTACGAGCCATCCTACCATGTTCATAAGGCTGTAACAAAGTGACATTCCCATTATGGCCACCACACCAGGGTTATGATCCACTGGATAGCGAAATTATCCTTGGAACAGGAGGTTTCATCACGAGCCGGCCTGATCACTTTTGCTACCTCCTAGTGAATGGCAGTGTGGTTATCTGGTTACCACGCCAGCACATTGATCTCTTCTGTAGAACAACACTGAAACTCTCTAGTTATAAATTGAGGATTCTGGCTCATATGGGGTTAAAAAGCAACCCTTCTGAGGCTATGGACGCCTGCTGGCAGCAGCGGCTCTGCTTATGGTATTGAAGTTATATCTTTTCGTCAATTATTATTATAATACCCTTTTCTTATTTTCTTTTTTATCAGAGAAGTTTTTTCCTTAACTTTTTCCCTGTTTTGAACCTTTATGAATGCGAAATTGTTTTACGATCAATCACATCATTTTCAGCTAGAATACCGTCAGCAAAGCATCGTTTTAACATATTGTTGTCCTTTTCGTTTTGCATAAACTATCATCAATCCAAAGTGTCCTATCTTTTATTCATAACTATATTTATACACTCTGCTCTCATTATAACCATAACTCTCGCAGTCCTATCATTGATATGTGTACTCTGCTTCATTTACTGTTGTATTGTTCATTCCCTTGCCTTGCAATCAGCACAACACCTTTCATATGCTTTATAGTCATGGGATCTCTTTTCCAATTGGAGGGGGGAATGTATGCATTATGGGATTGCATGTGATATGATTAATACACTCTGCCATAACTTGTTGATTTGATAAGTTTTTCTGATTGAAATTTTTGCATGCATCTTATCTGTTGCTATTCAAAGCTAACACTATGGATTCAAGAACATTGTATGCCAAATAGTGCTTTGTTTACAGGAGAACAACAAGTATGGGCAGAATTCTATTCGTAGCATGACCACACTATTGCACTTCACATTAGAGGCTCGCGAACGTGAACAATTCTTCAGACATGATGTGCTTCCCTGGATTCCACCTTTTGCATCACTTTCAGCACCCACTTTGCCTACATCAGCTTCAACACCTGTCAATACATATATGTCATTCCACATTTTTCTTTTGGAGGTAAAACTTGAGGGAAAATCGCATAGTTCTCTAATTTATTATGAATTTAGGAGAATTTAATGAAAATCCATTTTGAGCATTATTTGTTATCTTTCATTCCACATCTTTATCACTTCCCCTTTTTCAGCAGCATATCATTTTCAAGCATGGGGGAGTGTTCCTTTTATTCATTTCTTTCTTATGACCACGTCATTCATATTCTTTATCATCCATTGATATTCTTATTCACTCTCAACACCTCCCTTATTCCATGTTGTTTTACACCAAGCATAGAATTCAATAGCTGGTAGCAACCACCTCTATTTGTTTTCTAGCATCGCATGAGGGCATGCTAATTTTTAGAGAGGGGGAGGAATTGCTATGCATGATGGATGTTTTCTACTTTCTTCCTTATTTAAGGCATACAATTTCATTTTTACACAGTGCAGAAATTGATGTCCAAATATTTTTAAAACTATGAACTCAATCCTTGTAATTTTTGGAAAACACATACATATCATTAATACAAATCCACACAATTTCAAGATAAATTGGTTCATAAAATTTCGGAAATCATGCACTCTCACCTACAGCCATTGTGTTTATATCTCATGATCCGTGCATCAAAACGATTTGATTTTTGGATCATAGAGACATTCATGTATTGTAAATTTACTTGCAACATTTCAACAAAATCTGGTTTGTAGTTTTTGACAAAATGGTTAATGAAGTTTGCTGTTATCTATATCATATTTTGTTGCAACTTCATATATACATATAATTGAATGTCAATGTAAAAACTGTTATTCCTTCATCAAGATTAATAAAAGTGAATATTCATTAATTAAGGAAGGATTCATTTGTTCTATCCATTTCATGAGCTGAGATGAACATATTTGCTTGGTCAACACATGGTTTCTATCTTTGGGTTGCATAAGGACATGCAATATATTCAGTTTTCGTTGCATGAGGACATGCAACATATTGAGTGTGGGGGTATGTTGGGTCGTTAATATGCCATTATTATTGTCACTTGTGAACGTTTATTCCACCCATTTCTACCATTCTTCTTATCATGTCATTTATTATAATTTATTATATAAATCCATTTTATGATGATTTATGCTCTTATATTATTATTCTCTTCTCTGCCCGCTTTATTTCAATAAATTGATGATTATGCATTATTTTATCAATGATAGTTCTAATAAGTTGGTTATAACATTATTCACCATTTTTAGCCTCCAAGGTAACTTCCAGATTGAAGATTTGATTTTTAAATCTGCCAACTCAGAAATTCGCTGGTTTAAGGAGTGACAGTTTTGCGGTTGAGATTCTAAGCAAATGAAGACGAATTTGAGAAATCTGGAACATGGGTTTTGTCCAGAACGGGCCCAATTAACTTCATTATGAATGGTTTGCCCAAATTCTGCTTGTACTGGGAGAAATATAGGGTTCTTTGAGCACGATTTTCTCAGATTTGCAGTTGCGGCCGTCCTCCAAATCTCAGCTGCAAACACAAATTCGTCTTGATTTTGTTGAGAGATGAAAGGAAATATATTTTCTTGTTAATCAGATGGTTAAAATCAACCCAAATTTGTAAAAGAAATCATGTTGTAATTATCTATGTTGTAACTGCTCTTTGATCTTTCTCTATTTAAATGAAAACAAAGATTGGAGAGGGAGGACAAATGACTTCAGAAAGGGGGGAATTCGAATGATGGAGAATGATGGTGGATTATCCATGATAGGATAGGGATTGTTGCATGTTGTAATTCTTAAGCATTTGCTGGTGTAATGATTCCACAGTTTGGTGATTAATACATAATTTGGGCGTTGCTGTTCACTCTTTTCCTTCTGAAGTAACCCAGCAGCGTCCGCTGGCGGCTAAGGGCCCAGCCTCTGGTGGAGTACGCTGCTGCTGTTGTGTTCATATTTTTACAATTGCTGTTGTATCATTATACTGTGATTTCTGTGTGGATTGTTTATATAGTTTGGTAATCTGACGTATTTGTTATATGTTGTTCCATGCTCTGATACAACTAATTCATTAATGGTTTCATTCAGGAAGTTTAAGTAAGTGACTCTATGTTGCGTAATGAATCTTTTCAGAGTTGATTACATGTTCACTATTTAAACTGACTGTTTCTGTTGCAGAGCCTTCATATTGAATATTGTCGTATTGGATTCATTTGAATTCTTATTTATGAGAATCCGAAAGTAATATTATTATGTCTGGAACTTAGTCATATTCTCTTGAATCATCATATTACAATAGTAAGTGTGTTGTGTATATATGATAAATGTTGTTCCATAATTCATTTGTAAATATCCTCTTGTAAAGTAAGGTTCATTGGAATTGCTTTTGCCGATTGTTATTTGATTGCAGAATGAGATTTCAGTTCTAACTCGCGAGATTTAGTTCTTTGAATTGTTGTTTCATTTGCTGATGTTCTATTTCCTTTTGCTACTTCATTTTACTTTCTGCCATTCCATTTACTTGCAATTGCTGCTTTGGTGTGAGAGAAGGTCTAAGTTGTAGTGAGTCAGCAAGTCGCTGCTTAGCTCCCAGATCTTTAGTCCATGCTCTAATTTCCTTTCCATCAATTTCTAGAGAAATGAGTTATTGCTACTGTATCCTCGATTGATGGTTGTTTGAATGGATGATTTAGTTTAGAACATTTCTGTTTCTTGCTATTTCAATTAGATTTCTTTTTCAAGCATTCATTTACTTTTGGGTTTTAAGCACTATACTGCAAAACATTACTCTTGAGTAAATAGCCGCCTCAGACTGAGTACACTCTTGAAATAAAAAGTCGTCCCTGGGTTGATAATTAATGTGAAGGTAATTAGGGGTTTAAAAGACACCTTTTTATCGCTCCACAAAGAGGTCTATGAACTCATAGTAAGTGTATGGAGAGTAGGCTCTGCAGTGAAAAACTGAGCTCCAGTACACTACCGACCTCGGATTGCCTTGTGCATCAGTTCTTTTGACAATGAAGGAGAATTTCTCATGCTGATAATATAGAATTAAGTGGTAGATGTATGAGGTGTATCTGAACACCTTCTCTCTTGACAGGTTCATAAACTGTTCATGCATCTTATCTGAAATGTAGGTGGCATAGTCATAACATATTCGAGTTTTGCCAGGGGAAAACATAGTCATCATCACCAGTACAGTTTCATCAATATATTCCACTGATTTGTGCCCCAAGATGGAACTGATCATATCTGCAAGGTCTACACCCAATTGATTGAGGTAACCAGCAAAAATAGGAGGGTATTGCAAAGTGTCAGAGTTGATAAACAATTGGTTCAGCTTTGTGATATGTGCATCTGTCAGCATTCTAGCTCCTTGGTTGATCAAATCCAACAAAGACAAGGGAACCAATTTCTTCTCAGTTTTAAACTGTAGCATCTCTCTAATGGCCTCAGGGGTCATGTAGAATACAACTGAGCCTGAAGGGTCAAGCACAGCTCTCTGGGTGGGATCATAGCATACAACACATAGGTGAATAAGGTCAGGGAATTGGTTGACCTGGGGGAGCCTGAAGATTGGGAGGAAGGAATCCCAAATGCCCAATATATCTGTCCCATCCACATGTTTGGCCTTTGGCTCATTCAGCAAGTGGAGGTGGAACTTGTTGTGTGTCAAGGAGTCCTCTGAGATTTGGTAATCCAGGTCTGCTAAATACTGCCACTCCAGCTCTCTCTGAGGGGCATTCAAAGGGGCAACATTGAGGGCCACAGGTGCAACTGGAGTCTCCATAGTTACTTAGACTTTGTTTTGTATGTCGACTAATGTTACTTAGACTGGACAACAGAAAAAGAGCTCTGCCTGAGTGAAGAGGTGAATTTGAGAGATGGAGGATGACAGGGTAAGTTTGTAGCAATTGAAATACTGCTCCAGTCACTTGAGAAGGCAAATCCTTGTCTTTAACAAGCCTTCCTCGATAATTAAATGTAGGTTCCGGGTTTCTTGTTCACGACTGCGCGAACGAAATGCAGGTTTTCAATGAAAGTTTTGTAAAAACAGGCTCGGATAATGAATTTCGACCGTTAAATTTCCAAGTGGGAACTGGGTGCAGGGAATTCACCGGTGAATGATGCGTTTTCAGAGCCTTAAGTGAGTTTTTAGTTATTTGCAGACAAAAGCCAAGCTTAGAGAAGACTTGCAGGGATAAATACCTGGTAAACTCGATGGTCTAGGTCACGGATGTAGGTGGGTAGGTGCGTCGAAGGTCTCCAGGTCGATTTGAGCAGGTTGGTGCAATTGGTCGTAAAATGCATGCAGAGGGTGCAACAACATTTTTTTCCAAAAGTGCAAAAAGAACGCGAAAATTGACAAAATATGGATTTTTTGGGACATTCGGGCCTTTTTCGGGTGACGTCAGCATGAGGTCATCAGGTGGGTCAGGGTAGGATGACGTCATCAAGTGACGTGGTGGCCTATGAGTGGTCCACGGGGGTGGTGAGGCGGCAGACAGGTGGAGCAATGGCGGACAAAGGTTGCGGACGCGGCGATGACGCAGGCAGTGACGCGGCGCTGACGCAGGCAGGCGGATTGGCAGAAAACCGGAAACCATGGCGGTATCGTATCGCACCGCTTTTTCTACGGAAAGGAATCTATCAGAGGGGGCTCCGATACGATTTGGGGGCGACGCGTGGACCCGACCTGACGTCAGCCTCTGACAGATATCGGACGATATCCTTCGGACGTCGGGACCGGTCCGATATCCGCGTCAACTGTCGGATAAAAAGGGCTTGATCGGATGGTCGACGGGCCAATGATCTGCACGGATGTTACGGCGTCGGGCGGACAATAAACTATTATTTTCCTTGGGATTTGCGCCCGGCGGGACCCTTCGAAATATCAATGAATTTCATGGTTTTTTCAATGTTTTTCTTTATTAAATCATGCATAGCCGAAAAACTTTAGGATAAGGTGGAAAACTAT
This sequence comes from Pinus taeda, assembly GCA_000404065.3. NCBI lineage: Eukaryota > Viridiplantae > Streptophyta > Pinopsida > Pinales > Pinaceae > Pinus > Pinus taeda. Next base: position 59,567 of record APFE031229304.1, on the reverse strand, counting down.
GGTTTTTCAATGAAATTTTGCAAAATCGCGCATGGCAATAAATTTAGGCTAAGTGGGTCTTTCATATAATTTTGTATAAAAGCGCAAATGGGTCCCAAACTTAGGATAGGGCAGACAAAGTGGGTTTTTCCATATATTTTGCATTTTGAGTGGGTCTAAGGGTGAAAAAGGGTTTTTTCAAGGTTTCTTAGGCAAAATGAAGGGTTGGCTAAGTAGATGAGTTTCTGAAGCTGAAAAAGAGGTTAGGCTTGGTTCTCAAACTGACCAGATGTCAATTTGATTCCCTGGTAGTGAATGATATGGCTATAATGCCAAGGAGGGGATATTTATAGAATGCTTAGGGTTTATACACCATGGTGTTTATAATAGTAGGGAAGGTGACATAGGGAGTTAGATAATAAAAGTTAGAGGTTAATATGGAGGGAGAAGGTGAATGAGGAGTGATATTACTAAGTTTTCTTTGAAAACAACTTAGTTTAGGGAGTAGATCAAAATGAAAAGAATTTTGCACAAGAAATGTGGCTCTTAGGAATCAAGAACCAACATAAAACCTTGAATTTCTTTCATAAACACACCTGATGCAGGGATGTTAGTAATGAGTGATGAATCAGAAAAAAGGGGAAGTTAGACATGCTTCATTATGTTGTTTTCCTTGTATTGACCAGCAAAATTCAGCTTGGAATGAACACCACTTCTGCAACCCCATCTACCTACCCAACTATTTGCCTAGCATTTTTTGTTTCTTCTTGGAGGGTGCACTTGGACTTGCAAACCCTTATGTGCCTTTTCTTTTTCATTGGTTTTTTCCTTTGATTCCCTATCTAGCGCTACCCTTATTTCTTCCAAGGCCCCAGATTAAGCAGTTGGGAACCTTAGCTTCTCTGCCTAACTACTGATCTGCCAAGATTAAACAGTTTGGACAGACTTCTTTCTCTATTCTACGACAGCAAATTGAAACATGGCATGATCCAGATTAGACTGTTGGACCATCCATCAAAATTTTAATAACCATGAAGGCATGTACACACCTTGCCTTTCTTTGAAAATATGGGATCTTTGTATCAGCAAAGCAGAGCATATTTGGCATTTAAATTTGCCCATCATGAAATATGAAACCTATTGGTATAGGTATCCAACACACATGACACAGTGAAAGGGCCGCGAGTGAAGGTGGTAATAAATTACTGTGTAACAATGAGTGTCGGGCCAAGTAGTCACTGGTGGCTGAGCTAAAGGTTTCAGAATCAGATGCATGTTTCGACTCTGAGTCAGAACCCGACAAGGGGAATGAAAAAGGGAAGAAGATCATTGATGCGGATCCCAATGCCACTGTTGCTACTGCCAAGATCAAGAAAAATGAACCCGAAGATCCAGAGGAGGAGGAGAATCTCTTCCATTCCCAGACGTGGGTAAAGGGCTCCCCGCTACAATTCATTGTCGATAGCGGGAGCCAAAAGAACCTCACTTCGGCAGAGGTTGTGAAGCGGTTGGCCTTACCAACCACAGCACATCCACAACCCTACACCATCGGGTGGCTTCACCAAGGACGGGATCTTCACGTGAGTCAGCAGTGTCGCCTTCCATACAACATCAAGTCCTTCACGGATGAGGTATTGTGTGACATTGCTCCCCTTGAAGTTTGTGATGTATTATTAGGACAACCATACTTGTGCAAGCGACATGTTGTGTATGAATCAATGCCCCGTGCTGTTATTATTACATTGGGAAATAAGTTGTACAGGATACCAGAGGTAGCACCGCCTACTACCATCTCTTTGATTACTGCAAAACAATGGAATAAGCTCATTTCCAAAACTGGGAAATTTTTTTTCTTGATGTTACGCCCTCAAGGAAAGAAGAAGACAGTGGCCACGGCCTCCAGACAGGGCCCCTCTGCACGACAACTACAGATGGACAAGGTCGTGGAGGAGTACGAGGACATCTTCACTTCCCCCGCGGGGGTTCCTCTGCACTGTCAGGTCAAGCACTCCATCGATCTAACCCCAGGTGCGCCGCTACCCATTGGAACAATTTATCGGCACTCCATTCTGGAGAACGATGAAATCATGAGGCAGATTCAGGAGCTCCTACAGAAACTTCACATCCATCCGAGTTCATCGCCTTGTGGGAGCTCGATCGTGTTGGTACAGAAGAAGGATGGGACTTGGAGACTCTGTATTGACTATTGGGCGTTGAACAAGATCACTGTCCGTAATAGGTACCCGATCCTGTGGATTGATGACCTCCTGGATCAACTAAAGGGGGTGAAATATTCCATCAAGATTGATCTGAAGTCAGGATATCACCAGCTACCAATTAAACCCTCTGATGTGTAGAAGACTGCCTTCAAAGCGAAGGAGGGCCTTTTTGAATGGTTGGTTATGTCTTTCGGATTAACGAATGCTCCTGCAACCTTCATGAGGCTAATGGATGAGATCTTGCGGCCATTCACCAACTCATTTGTAGTGGTATACTTGGATGACATTCTGATCCTCAACAAGAGTTGGGAAGAGCACCTCCACCACATCCGACAGGTTCTCCAAACACTAGGCAACACAAGCTATTTGCCAATTTGGAGAAATGCACTTTTGCAATGACCCAGGTTCAATATCTGGGATACATTATTGATGAATAAGGGGTGCATGAGTATCTAGCCAAGAGCCAAGTCATTCGGGATTGGCCATATCCAACCACTCTAACAGAGCTCCGCAGCTTTCTAGGTCTTGCCAACTTCTACCGCAGGTTCGTGTTGGGGTTTTCTCATATCACTTGGCGCTTGAGTCAAGTCACCAAGGGAGGAGCGAAAGCAAAATTCTTTTGGTTTGAATCTCACCAGAAGGCATTCATAGGGTTGAAAGATCGCCTCTGCATGGCACCAGTGCTCACGTTACCAGATTTACAACAACCATTTGAGGTCGAGACAGATGCCTCTGACTATGCTATTGGGGCAGCCCTTACTCAACATGGGCATCGAGTGGCATATCATAGTGAAACACTTTCAGACACAGTCCGGAAGTATCCCACTTATGATAAAGAGATGTGTCCATTGTACAGGCCTGCCGACAATGGAAGTATTACATTTTGGGGAAGGAAACAGTCATCCACACAGGTCACCGACCCCTGCAGTTCATACAGACCCAAGGTAAATTGCAAAATGATCGCCATCAGAAGTGGTCTACATACATGCAATAGTTCCACTTGAATATCAAGTATAAGAAGGGCAATGCTAATAATGTTGCAGATTACCTCAGTCGACCATTGATCATGGCGGTAACCATTGTGCTCAACTCTTGTGGGCACGAGACTTCTGATTGGCCACTTCTCTACAAAAGTGACCCAAAATTCAGCCACACATACCAAACACTCTTGGAGGGTGGGCATGTTCTAGATTTTCACCTCCAGGATGTCCTGTTATGCCACCTGGGTCACCTTTCTGTTCCTTAAAGCGAGCGTGCCAAGATGAGTTTGGAAGCACACTACAGTCGGGCTACTAGGCATTTCGGGGTCGAGAAAACAGTGGCAGTACTGCAAAAGTATTTCTATTGGTCGAATTTTCGACAGGATGTTGGGAAGTACATCAGAGCATATACTGCCTGTGCCAATGCCAAACCGACCATCAAGAAGCAAGACCTCTATACCCCACTACCTACCCCTAGTCGACCTTGGGAATCCATCTCTATGGATTACATGTCAGGCCTTCCTTCCACTAAGCATGGAAATGACTGTGTTTTTGTGGTCGTCGACAAGTTCTCAAAGATGGCCATTATGGCTGCCTGCAAGAAGAATATCACAGCAGAAGCCACTGCTAAAATCTTCTTTGAACGAGTGTGGGTGCACTTTTGGATCCCACAGTCTATCATCTCAGATAGAGATAGTCGGTTTCTCAGTACATTTTGGTCTAGTCTCTGGTCAATGCTAGACACCAAACTCACTAAGTCCACATCCTTCTATCCTCAAACTGATAGCCAGACAGAGGTTGTCAATAGCATGATTGTGCACATTCTGCGCATGTACAACTCAAAGCATCCACGCACATGGGACGAGAGCCTCCCCTATGTTCAGCACAGCTAC
>APFE031229304.1:0-35100 GCA_000404065.3 Pinus taeda | reverse complement strand
TTGTAATCTAATGAGAAACAACATATCAAATCTATCTAACCCGGGATTGTATATCTTCCATTATGCGATCTAAAAAGATTTCGAATAATAACTGGTAATAAAGATCATTCAGCCATTATAAGGATAGAAATCATTGAAGATAAACCACTTTGCATAAGAAGTTAGGCAAAACAGTTGTGAACAACATATCGCATAATAAGCCATTCATATGTCACACATAAACAATATGACTCCACCATACAAAAGTGCCAAATGATAACCCATATATTCATGCAGCAACATATAAACAACTGAAACTGTAAATCACTTGAAGAATATAAGCAGACATTGCCAAGAGATAAAAGTACCATTTATGACTAGTTCTACCCATAAGCTTCAAGCAAAAACGATCTATCTCTACTTGTTCTAAAATCTACCAAGAGTGCAGAAGTGCAACATTAGTAGCAGATATCAAAATGCAAGTAAAAATAAATCTCGATCCATCCATTCATCAAAACCTCCTCTGAGGGTGCAGAAGTGCATGTTCTGAGGACAAGTTTTTGACAAATCTCTGGACCCTTCTCTAAATGCATGAGAAGGGTTAAAATACTACTTCCTAAATATAATAATAGTGTTTTTACAAAATTTAAGGATACGGCTCTCAAATCACCGCCTTTTTCTAATCTAAATAAAAAGGAAACAACAAACTACTAAAAATAAGCTACTTCTGAATTTGGTCCTTAAAACTGCAATTATTCATCATGGATTTGAGAAGAGTCGGTTGGCCGACTTCTGCGCTGAGTTGGGCTGTGAAAATGGAATCTATGAGAGCTGGCACTACTTTCTCTGTTGAGTTTATGATGCATTTCATAGTCATCCATTTGATCATATCTGTATACAGCAGTATCTTGGGTCTAGTTGCTATTCGATGAAGAAATGAACAAGCCAGCTCTTCTAAGGATGCCTCGGAAGAGTTTTGTGATCCCGCGGCGCTATCGACCTTCATTACTCTGGGATTTTCCTCCTCCAGCAGCCTATACATGCCTTCCCAGGTCAAAATTCCTGCGTCCCTGTTGCATGCAGTGTCTGTGTACAAGGGCTCCATCTCCTTTGCCTTTTCCTTCGTCTCGGAGCCTTGGGCTTTATTCTTCTTTCCCATTTGCTCCTGCGTTCGGCTTTTGAATCTTCTTATCTCCTAGTTCCTACAGATTACGAGCGAGGTGGAAATGACTGATTGAGAAAGGTGATGGTAGAGTTTTAATTGCAACAGATATACTAAATATGCCACCTTACGTGAAACAATCTTTTAGCAAAGCACGCGTCTTTATCTCATTAAATAACTGACAACTAATCCACTTACTATCATTAAAAGCGCATGATTTGGGGTCAGATTATGGTAAGTGGCCTTTCTTTGAATGGCGTGCCCGAAGGATTCGTGATTAAATGATTCATGATTTGCTTTATGCTACATCGAAGATTGTGCCATCGCAAGGCGCGCTTATCACAAATCGCCAGATCGCAGATTGCGTCATCACGGCGATCGCAATATCGCAGGTCGCAACATCGCAGGTCGCAGGAGTTTGATGTTTGTTAAGTATTTCCATTTCATTTCTGCGATGTGCGATCTTGCGATCGGTGTTATCGCAGATCGGCAGATTTTGAGGTTTTTCCTTATGAACATTACTTACTGCGACGCGACGTTAGGCTTAACATTGGGGGGCCTTGCGCATTAATGCAATTTCTTAAATACCTTTACCTTATCATAGACTTAGGTTAAAATATTCGAAATACCGTTTTAAGCCTACGATGGTAGCTTTATTTTGAAGAAGGAAAATTTGATTTTTCTCAAAATTAAACTAGGGGTCCCCTACTCATTTAGTATCTTGGACAAATACTTAAATGAAAAGGGGGGGGGGGGTTGTTGCTAGCCACAACACATCATAAACATTATCATACACATGTGAAACATATATATAAGACATCAAAATTCTTTTTATTTCTTTGCTAAATAGAAACTTCAACTTAATATTACATCACTGCCCCACATGCTTCCATTTGTAGGTTTATCAGCTGCCACCGAAAGGAGCTTCTATCCCTCCTCGTTTATTACCTACTACTGAAAGGGATTGTTTCCCCTAATTTTTTATTAGCTATTATTGAAACGGACTATTTCCCCTACTCATTTATCATCCAATGTTGAAAGATACTATTACCCCTGCTCATTTATCAGCCACTACTAAAAGGCATTGTTGCCCCTAGAATACAAGCTACCACTTACTAGCCATGTTGATCCAACTTTCATCCATTTTTAAACGTAGATAAATAAGCCACTTTATTTCATACACAAATAAATTTCTCCTACAAACACAAGCCACAAGCACCATAAAAAACACCTTCACTAATCTTTGATTACTAATCAAAACACCAAGCACACCAACAATATCAATCCTTAGCAATTGTTAATTTCACCATTAAAACATCTTTGTTTAATACATTAAAACATCATTCACCAATTCATTATTTACCTTCTCAAACACCTTACAAACACTAAAATTTATCTTTGATTCACCCTTGATGCATACTAACACTATGCATCTCGTTGCACTAACAATCTATCTCTTGGTTGCTCAAATTTTGCTTATAAAGCAATTTAACTGATATTTTTGGAATTAAAAATTTAGTTACCTTCTATTATTCCTCATGCATAAATATTTATTATTTCCTTTGTCTTGCTTCAAATATGTCTTCTGAACTTGGTCTCCAAGTCTTTTAACACTCCTTACCTATTTTTGTAAGTAACTCTGAGTTTAACTGTCATTTTTTGCAATTTTGGAATTTTATCAAGATTTAGTAGTGCTCCTTGTAAATTTGGTGCGTCACCAAACTTAGCCAATTTTCCCAATCTACCTTGAATTATTTCCATTCTTCTATTTGCGTCACCAACTCATTCATGCCTGTTAATGCAAATTTTATAGTTCCATTGGTTTGGTGATTTTACCAAATTTTGGCATAAAATACCAGATTCTCTACTGCCAACCTGTTTCATGATTTAGGCTTCAAGTCTTCACTATAGGCTCAAAAACCTACAAATCTTTGACTCATCCATAAGCCCAAAGGCCTTAACTATTTATTAAGTCCTCTATTGGGCCCATTGTTCTTTTTTTTAGCCCCAAAGGCTTTAAACTATGTTGTTGACTCGTTCATCCAAAGGCCATAAATCATGGCCCAAAGTGCTTAACACCGCCACATTATAAGTTTGTCGGCCCATTTGACTATATCCCCAAATGGCTTATTTCCTTTGGAATCCTTTCGCGCCCTTATTTTTACACATGTGCACAAAACCATGTCTCAATCATTGTGCTTCAACCACCCGACTTTATTTACTTCCGGGATTATGTGTACGATGGGTCCAACACTCTTCACTTGTGCTCTTTTCATTGGTCGTCAACTCCAACTATACTTTCCACAATTTCTTGGCGATGAATCATCCCGAGAGTCCTCACCTTGCACATTTTAATTTTCTTCTGAGGTGGCACCTTTGGGGTTATGTTTCTTGGACCTTCTGTTATTGGTTCGCAACACATCACCTATACTTTAGGTTGTCCCGAAGCCTAGTCATCCCAGATTTCTCTCCTTTGAGCCTTTTAATTTTCTTTTGGGGAAAATCCTTTGGTATTATGAGTATCAAGCTCTCTTTAATTGTTTCTTGGCTTTGTTTTCATCTTCCACCATTACCCGGTACTAAATTAGCCTAGAGCACCCTTTGTTGCGCAAAATATGAAACCTATGGGGTCCAAGGAATGAGATGATGTGTCCCAGTGGGGCCTATTTTGTACTTCTAAACCAATCAACAATTAGTTGGGGTGACCTACCTTTAACAATTGTTGCATTCACCCAGTTCCTAGTCAACCTAGAGCTCTTTGCTCGCTCCAACTTATTTTCTTATAATGATGAAAATATGGGGCAATTTCATGCTCACGTCATCAATGTCATATGGTACCATTTGATAGGTGACACTTTTCACTCATATTTAGCCCATTTCACCACTTTAAAACACAAAAAACGCAAGCCACGTGTCACCCCTGTATTGATGTCATGCTGACATTATGTTGATGTCATCATCCACCTGTGTCTACCACATCATCTCTGCAAGCCAATAACATTGTGACATCTATCTTATTCTTGTTTTTCCATGTGATCGCCAAATTTGTGTTATCATACGGCAGAGAAAAGGGTTTGGGCCTTTGTTTTGGAATGAATTTATTTGTTAAATAGATAAGGTTCTTGAGCCTTTACTTCATTGCCTTTGTTGCCACATTACCAACTCTACATCATTCCAGGCCCTTCCAAACTTCTCCTACCCATGGTTCTTATATGGAATTTATCCTACGGTGAGTTGTCCCCTAGGGACCTCCCATTGTAGAGCTTATGAAAATCAACACCTGCTTACTCCTATCGGTCTTGCATCATCCCGAATGCTCTTTTTATGTGCAACTTTGAAACTATCTAGGGAAACTATCACTGAGATGAGTTTTTATAAGGGGCTCCACCATTAGCTATTAAAAACACTTTCACTGCTGCATTGTGAGGCCATATCCACCTAGACCTTTGGTTTAGCATATCCAAAAAAAAACTCGTACAACTCTACCCAACTACCAAACTATCAACAACTAGCCATTGCTCCAACTTTAACTCTACATTTTGACTTTGGGGGTACTGTAATTTGACTGGTAATAACTTATAATCCAGGAGGCATTTTTCAAACTTCTATATACCACTGGAAATATCTTTTAGATATCTATCAATATGAATAGGTTCCAAATTCTCTTGAACTAATCTGCTAAACTAAAAAATGTCTTCAAAGTATTTGCACCTTAACCAATCAGCTCTACCACTACTATTTACCAATATTCTTGGAAACATCTAAGATTTGAAACACATTTGATTTTGATACAACACCATTGACCTGTGACATCAATGACCTAATGACATCAACTTTTTCAATACTTATCCAACATCCTCCTTATGCCAACAACACCTTCGACAGTGAAAACATATCAATACTTGTCATCAATTACTTGAAAACATATTCTAATAATCTCTCATCATCTTCTTTGCCTTTTCCTTCAATGACAACATATTTCTAACATTCTATGATGCATGATACATCAACTTATATTTGAAAGAGGACATTCAAATAGTAAACCCTAATTATAGAAAAGAAAGTAGTTTTTGTTACAACTACTAGGGTAAGGTTTCTAAGTGGTCTTTTGACTTGTAAATTCCATCTCCATGGTATAATGTGTGTTTTAATGTGTTGAGGAAGGATGAATATTCCTTGGGTGCAAATATGGAGGTGTTTGGGTGCAATCTACGTACTGCTAGCAGCTACAGGATGCCCCCTGTTTTGCTACAGGAAATAGATGAGAGCAGTTTTATGATTTCTATATGTGATATTAGGATTGAAGAAGGTGAATGTGAGTTGTACAAGGGTAAAGGATTCTTTCCCATGATCAAGTTTCTTTGATGTTTTAATTCATGAAATAAACAGGCAGATCTAGGGTTTCCTGAAGCTCGTCCAAACAAAAATCAACTTGCTGATAGATTGTAAAAATGGGTAACATTGAGTGAAAAGATGATGATCTAAGTGAGCTAAGTGCACCAAAATCAATACTAATTATACCCAATAACTACTATCTAAATTACTTATTATTCACTAACTAAAAGAAAAATGCATGAATGACTGATAAACTACTAAATATAGAAAATAAAACCACAAAAAGGATGAATTGAAATTTAAATGAAGAGTATAACTATATGAAATAAATAGTTTCTAAATTCATTAGAAAAATATACATAAGAAAACTTAGAGAGAAGCTTATTCGTTAACCCTGCAAATCCCATATTTTTAAAGATGATATTTGTAGAAATGCATTACTAAACTAAATGCATGAAAAGTAAATATACAAGAAGGGAGCTTGAGAACCTAGGTTGGGCCCTAACCTAGGGAGGCTTAGGTCCCTTAAAGAAAATTAGTCTGGAAACCAAAGAGTGCTTTTCATTAATCGAGAAATATGCTCATACATGAAATATGACAAAACTGAAATATCAGGAAAAATCCTTTCTCTACTATTGACTATTTATCCAAAAAAAATTAATCCTAATGGGCTACTGATGCCCCTTGTTTATACAAAAAAAAATTGAGGTGTGGCCTCCTTGAAGACAGGATTGCTTCCCTCCAAAAACCCTAGAAATTAGGATATGGTTCTTTGATGACTTCACAACTACAAAGAGGTGGTAATGACCTTGAGCCAGCCGAGTTTTGATTATCCTTCAATAGGGAACAAGGCCCATATTTTTCTCTTACTAGACTCTTGTGTGATGTACATTAAATATTCTCAATATCCTACACAATAAATGCATTAGGCACACAAGATATGGAAATCATCTCTTAACCCTCCTAAGAACATATTAAAATCTAAAAAATACATTATTAAGTCCATAAGAAAAGGTTAAATGTGCCTAGGAATGGTTAGATGGGCCTTAAGTTGTACGTATTTGGGAGGCCCATCAACTGGGAAACTCGTGCATTATGGTTGTGTGTTGAATTATAGAGAACACCCTTAATTAGGTGGTATACTGGATTGAAATTCTTCTCTAGCGTGACAGGTCTAGTAGACACAATAGGGATGGTCGAGTCCTTAGAAGTATAAACCAACTTAGGAGTATCATAAGACTTTGCTCTCATGGAAAAGTTGACTTATTTATTACATGATAACAGGCACATTGCTTCTAGTAGAAAAATAAGGTTTCCCTCCATTTCCCCCAAGCAGAAGTAGAGGACCTTGCAAAACCATTTACTGTTGTGGTTGGGTGGGTAATGGATGAGTTAAAATGGTTTGTTGTTGCATGGTTGTTGGTGGTGTAAGAAGGCAGTGGAGTTCATCCATACATAGGCCCTTGTGAGTCAAATGATATCCCTAACAAATCTTAAAAATAAATTTAACCTTTTGGCGTCGTTCATTTATATCTCCACCCTAGTTGGGTTGGTTTTAAGTAATTTCCTAAGCAGGTTTAGGATTATTCTTTTGTTTATTATTTTTGTTTTTAGCACAAGTTTGTTAAGGATTCTTAGGTGTTGTGGACTTCACCATGAGAACCTCAGCAAATTTCTCAAAATATCATGCTTGCTAAGAACCAGATGCACTTGTTGGGGCTTAGGATGTGAGAATCATTTTTCCTATCTAAGTAGCTAGTTTCCTAAAAGTATTAGAAGAAATAGAAACGATGACACCATCAAACTATGGTCCTAGCTTGCGTCATTGTGGATCAATTGAAGGTCAATGATCATTAGGAATAATAATATATAGAGTTCCTAACTAAGAAAAAATCAAGTCAAGATGTTGGGCACATAGAATTACCTACTCCTTAGCAGTTTCCCCAACCATAGCGACATCCTTAGCAATAGGTGACAATAAGAATTGATTAAACCAATTATCGTTACGAAACTCATCAGGGAGTCTAGTTTGTACTAACTTATTGTGTCTTCTTCACTCATGAATATGATCAGAGATGTGAATAGAGTTATCTTGTTTGAAAGTAGAAAAAAGGTTAGTCCTGAGATATTGTCATGAAGGTAACTGAAAGTGATTCAAGAATGTAAAGGCAAAGGAAGTAAGCTCACTATAATATTCCCTATCGAGTGCAATATACCACTTTTTTTAATCACTAATCAGATTTCTTTGGAAAATCCTCAACCGCCCATAATCATTCATCAAGGAATTATAGGAACACAAAATATGGTAGACGATGATGTGTGTGGAAGGATTTTGTCTAGAATTCCCTTCCAACATATGAATATCGAAAGGAAGTTTAGTGAGCATGGGTGGCCACCAAGGATCATGGCATATGGGTTCGTTTGTTAGCTTTTCCAAATCTAGAAAATCAAGGGGTGCTAGAAATGGAATTCGATGTTGACTAAATGGATCATAAGGAAAATAAATACCCCTTGATGGACTATGTGGTTCCCCATAGCATAGTTAATGGCGGACGAATATGGACCAAGGTTATAGCTCATCCTAGTACACTGAGTTCCTGGGCCAACAGATGAGGTGAAAGGATGTTATCCCCTAGGGTAAGTACTCCTTGAGAAAAAATGACTCCCAAAATCATGTTTTCTCACGGGATTGTACCCAACAATAGAGGAAAACCCTCCATATGAAAAAGAATCCTCGTAAGCGTTAGAGCTCATAAGCACATTGGTACTAGCTCTTCTAGCATAAGGACTTCTAGTGGTTGTAGCTCTTTAGTAGGTTGATAGTCCAGTTTTGATTTGCTTTAGATCTCCTTTATCATGTGTACTTCCTGATTTGCAATAGTCCTCTTTCTTGCTTTCCTTTCTTGCATCATTTCTCAGCATTTCCTTTCATACATCATAGTTTAGACCATTTTTATGCAAAACTCTGTTTTTCCTTGGATGCACTCATTTCATTTGTTGCTTGATTTTCTTGGTTGACTGTCAATTTCTATGAAGCAGACCTCTTCCAGCAGTATGCCAGCTTACCAGCAATCACACCCTCCATCTGATCCATGCCCTATAGGTCTCCCAAGCCTCACCTCAATTTTGCCCTAGTTTCCTGCATTTTTCGTAGAACTTCTTCCTCTCTCCTTGAGCAACCCCAATCATCTTTCTCTCTCCTAGTGATTCATGGTAGACCTTAGGCACCCTAACACCTCATTCCAACCTTCATCCACCTTTTCCACCCACTCTCACACCCTCAAAATAGCGAAAATTGCTCTCGGCCTCCTCCTGTAGGCCTCCTGTAGTTTCCCTGTTTTCCTCCTTTACTTTCCCTGTGTCCTCCTATAGTTTTTCATGTAGGCTTTCTTTTGAAGGTTGGGTGTGGGAAAAGCCACTAGAATGCCACCTAATACCTCCTATAACCCATCCACACCATCTTACATCCTCCTAAGCTCCAAAACCACCCTCTAACGCCACCTATTTGCTGCCCCACTCACACACAATAAATTAGATGCATGTCAAATTCACATAAAAACACATAAAAATCCAAAAATATGTTTTTTTGCTTGTTTCCTTCCAGAAATAGCATGGTTAGATGTTGTTTACTTCCTTGAGTAGCTAATGGCATTTCTTTCATGGTTTTCATAGTGTCTTTGGCAAAAGTAGAATTGGCTTGTTAATTAGGCTTTACTAGGTTTGCTTTATCTTCCAATCTTTCTCCTTTCTGCAATTAGAATAGCATCTGTACAGTAATCTTTCTTTCCTTTCATCACACATAGATCTTCTTCTAAAATCTATAGAAGTTGGCTTGAGCTCCTAGTGATCTTGCACCGGCTGACCAAGTGACAACCTGCAATGAGAACTAGTACTTGTGCATACAACACCGACGCTTCCAAGTTTGTTACGAACTACCAGGTTGATAAAAGTAAAGTTGGTGGCCCAGGAGTTGCAGCATTCTCGCTACAATATTGACGCTCACCACTTTTTGGTGCCATTGTCGGGGAAGTGTCAGAGTATTCTGTGATTACTGCTTTCTTCTATTTCATTTTGCGACATTCTGCTAATAGTTTATTTCAGCAAAAGTAGACTAGTCATTTCTTTTCTTTCAGTTCTGCATTTCCTTGCTTTCCTTTTCAATTTTGCAAATTTCCATTCAGCTAGTTGCAATTTGTTTTGTTCAATCACAATTTCAGCTTCTGTAGGTACTATCAGTGTGGGGAAAAAGAAACAAAAACCAACCAAAAAGATTTCCTTTCATGCCTCATAGGAATAGAGATAACTCAGGAAAATTTTTGCCCAATATCCCTACTGCTTCACACAGCCAACCTTCTCTCTTCTTCGGTGGCTGCAATCAAGAAGAACCCTTAGGTGAATAGCCATACATATTTGAAGAACCTATAGGGGATGAAGAAGAAGAAAACATTCCTTTTGGAGCCAATGGTTGAAAACAGAAATGCTAGCGGAAATGGAGAGAGAATAGAGGGTACCTTCCCCATTCAAGAGACCAATGGGGACACCAAAATGAAGAATATAAGCCCTTCAGGCCTACCTCACTTCCATGGTCTCACTACAGAAGATCCTGACACCTTCTTCTTCGAGTTTGATGTCATCTATCGAACTTATGACTATGCAGAAGATGAGCAAAAGTTGAAACTGTTCCCTTCTACTCTCAAGGACGCAGCATTGTGCTAGTTCATGGGATTACCTGGAAATAGCATCACAACTTGGGCTCAGATGCAGCAGGCCTTTAATAACAAGTACCGAGACTATTGTAGGTAAAAATATACTAAAGAAGAAATATTCGAATGACCATGGGAAGTGATGAGTCCCTCGAAGACTATGAAGAGAGGTTCCAACTCAATTACGAAAGGGTCGGGTGTACGCTTGACCCTGAGTCTCTGAAGTTGGTCCTACTTAGGGGAATTCAGGAAGACCTTTTAGACACCCTCCATCTACTGGTGGGGGAGACATCTACCAACTATCCTATGAGGAGATAAAGACTATATTTAGAAACCATTCCAGAGCAGCTAGAAAGAAAGGTAGGGGGAGTCAACCCATAGCCAGTACCTCTTCCTCCAATTCATCCATTAAAGGTGAAATTGGAAACATGCTGGAAGACTTCAAAAGTGAGATGCTGCAGACTCTTTCCATGCAAATGGATACCTTACATATCAAAAGAAAACAAGAGGAATCAGAGAGGGCTTTGGCCATCTTTTGTCCTAGATGCACTAGGAGGCATCCTAGGAATGAATCCCCATTGAACTCTCAAGAGTTTGTTCAATCTATGAAGAAAATCATTCTACAGAGAAGTGATCTTCCTTGCCCAGACTTAAAGCTGTATACCAAGGGGCCGAAGGAATCACTGAACAAATCTATTACATAAACCAAAGGATTCTGCATGGACCTAGACCATACCAACAGGGGATGCCAGTTACATCTCAAGCATACTACAACCCCAACCAAGTCCCCTCCATACCTTCTTGGGCCCCCCCTACTCATCCTTCCTGGTACACGCCTCATCCTTGGTCCTTTACATCTCAATATCATGCCCAACCATCCACCCATTCATTTCAATCCTATGCTCAGCCGTAACCTCAGTGGAATGCATCTCATCAAGGGTGGAGGCCCCAATACAACTCTCTTCTTGCTCTTCGGCCTCCACCACCTACCCAACCACAACCGTTACCTTCTGCTCCACCAAGGCAACCCCAAATGCCTACCCAGCCAAATCTGAACCTGAAAAATAGACAGGCTCAGCAAGTGTATAGTGGGGAACCATCATACCCAACTTATGCTGTGGAGATTCAAGAAATTAACTTGCGATCCGGGAAAGTTCTCCCAAATAGCCAGCCTCCACCCGAGGAGGTTGAAGAAGATAAATAGGAAAGTGAACCTAAAGCAAATCCACCCTTTCCTGAGAGACTATCCATGACAATCCAGCCTACCCCAAAAGAGACTGAACTCCTGGGAGAATTGAAACACTTATGTGTGAAGATACCACTTCTCCAAGCCATAAAAAAATGTGCCTATCTATAATAGGTTGATCAAAGAGAAGTGCTTTAGGCATGCAGGAAGGCGCAAGAGAGATGCCCCAACCATCAATGTCATAGGACAATTGTCCAACATGATGTTGGGGCAGATAATATGTCCAAAATATCTAGATCCTAGAAGCCCAGTAGTTGATGTCCACATCAATGGCACAATGGTCCCACATACCTTCATTGATCTGGGAGCTGCCATTAATGTGACGACAAAGGACACAATGCTCAAACTTAGCCTCCAAGGCTCCTTGAGGTAGACCATGATAGTGCTGTAGCTAGTAGATCGCACCATAGTGACCCCTGAAGGGATTGTGGAAGATGTGATGGTCTCCATTGATTCTTGGGAGTACCCTTCTAATTTCTTAGTTCTCTAGCCAAAGGAAAAGCTCACTAGGTATCCTCTCATCCTGGGAAGACCCTGGTTGGCTACAGCCAATGCCTACATTAGCTATCAAGCTGGGAACATGACCATAAAGAACGAGCACATGTCCAAGCAATTAACCCTATATCCTCCTGCCCAACCCTTGCTAGAACATGATCTACCTCTCTGGTTGGAGGGGGAGGATGAGGATGAAGTTTATTCTACACCACTTTGTGCATCGAAATCGCCATGGGGAGGGAACCGCAAGATGAGTATGATATGATTGAAAAATTGATTCAAAATCCACCTCCCAATGTATCACCACTAGAAGACATAGTAAGAGAAACCCAAAACAACCCCTCAACTGATCTCTGCGTGGCCAACCCTACTTCTCTCCATGTCAAAAATATAGAGTTCATCCCAGAAAGAACATTGAAAATCAATCCATCCCTATCTACTTCCCAGGAGAAGGAGCTACGAATCCTACTAAGAAAACATCTAGATGCCTTCGCCTGGAGTTATAAGGAGATGAAGGGAGTGCACCCTTCAGTATGTACTCAT
This sequence comes from Pinus taeda, assembly GCA_000404065.3. Taxonomy (NCBI): domain Eukaryota; kingdom Viridiplantae; phylum Streptophyta; class Pinopsida; order Pinales; family Pinaceae; genus Pinus; species Pinus taeda. The sequence goes on along the minus strand of APFE031229304.1, from coordinate 22,637 downwards.
CATATATACATCAAGGAAGATTGCAAACCAGTCAAGCAGCCTCAAAGGAGGATGAATCCAACACTTGAAGATATTATTAAGAAAGAACTACAGAAATTGCTTGATGCGGGATTCATCTATCCCATCTCTAACAGTGAATGGGTCTCTCCTTTGGTGCTAGTGCCAAATAAAAATGGTAAGTGGAGATTTTGTGTCAACTATCAGGAATTAAACAATGCCACTAAAAAGGAGAATTTTCCTTTACCTTTCATAGATCAAGTGTTAGACGGTCTAGCAAGGAAAAAGTTTTTCTCTTTCCTAGATGGGTTTAGTGGGTACAATCAAATTCAAATCAGCCTAGAAGACCAAGATAAGACCACTTTCACTTGTCCTTGGGGTACATTTGCATACCGGGTCCTTCCTTTTGGTTTGTGCAATGCTCCAGCCACTTTCCAAAGAGCAATATTGAGTATATTTTCTGAACTAATTCATGATGCAGTAGAAATTTATATGGATGATTTTACTCCTTATGGCTCTCACTTTCAGGAAGCTTTATCTAACCTAGGAAAAGTAGTTAAGTGTAGTGAGATGAACCTATCCCTCAATTCGGAAAAATGTGAATTTTTGATGACTGAAGGGACTGTGCTAGGTCATGCAATATCTCAACAAGGACTGTAGGTGGACCCCAACAAAATTGCCATCATCCAAAGGGTCCCACCTCCTCAAAAGGTGAGAGATGTCAGAAGTTTCCTAGGCTTAGCTGGATATTACAGGAGATTCATTAAAGACTTCAGCAAGATAGCCTCTCCTTTGTTTGGCTTCCTAGGTAAAGATGTTCAGTTCATATGGTCGGAAAACTGTCAAGAAGCCTTAGATACCTTGAAGAGCAAGCTAGTGACTGCCCCAATTCTCAGAGACCCAAACTGGGCCCTACCCTTTCACATTCACACAAATGCCTCAAAAAAAGCGATAGGAGCAGCCTTAGGACAAATTGATGGAAAGTTACCTTATGCCATATACTTTATAAGAAAAAATTTGTGAAAGGCAGAGTTAAACTACACCGTGACCGAGAAGGAACTCCTATTTGTCATGCATTCCTTAAAAAAATTCAGACATTATATCACAGGCTATCAAACCTTTGTGCACATTGATCATGCTACAATTAGATATTTAATGAAGAAACTAGATTTAAATGCTCGCATTATTAGATGGTTTTTTTTACTACAGCAGTTTGATCTGACCATTATTGATAAGCCTGGTAAAGAAAATGTTGTTGTTGACTTTTCGACTAGAGTAAATTTGCCTGCATGTGAAGAAAGAATGGTGGATAACCAAATGCCAGATGAACACCTATTTGCTATGTCAGTACTCTCTCCATGGTTTGTTGATATAGAAAACTACTTGGTTTCAGCACAGTTCCCACCACATCTATCCTCAAAAGAGAAGAGCAAGATAGTAAGGAAAAGTGCCCCTTTCACCTGGATTGGAGGCAATCTCTTCAAACTTGCCCGAAATCAGATCTTGAGAAGATGTGTCAGGGAGGAGGAAGTATTTGACATCCTCCTGACCTGTCATGATGGGCCTTGTGGAGGTCATTTTGCAGCAAAAAGAACCGCCTTCAAGATATTGCAAGCAGGCTACTACTAGCCCACTCTTCATCAGGATGTGAGGAGATACAAGAGCCAGTGTGATCATTGTTAGAGGATGGGGAAACCCAATCCAAAGGATGAAATGCCCATGCAACCTCAGGTGACCTTTGAGCCATTTAAGAAGTGGGGCATGGACTTTGTGGGGCCTATCAACCCCCTCTTCAAAGCAGAAGCAGTACATCATTGTGTGCACTGACTACCTGACAAAGTGGACAGAGACAAAAGCAATCAAAGCAATGACAGAGGAAAAAGTAGCTGAGTTTATGAGGGAAAACATATTCTACAAGTTCGGGTATCCGAGAGAGTTGGTCACAGACCAAGGCAGTCAATTCACTTCCAGCCTAATTGAATACCTGCTCACACATCATAAGATCAAGCACAAGACTTCCACCCCTTACCATCCACAAGCCAATGGGAAAGTAGAGGTCACTAACAGAGCATTGGAAGGGATCCTAACTAAGGTAGTGAGCAGTAGCAGAAAATATTGGGCGGACAGATTAGTTGAGGCCACTTGGGCCTACAACACAACATGGAAGACCACCACCGGGTTCACACCCTATGAACTGGTCTATGGGAAGAAGGATTTGATGTCAATAGAGTTTGAATTCAATGCCCTAAGTATGGCAGCTCAGCTGGACCTAGACCTCAGTCATGCACAAAAGGAAAGATTACTTTAGCTCAATGGATTGGATGAATATAGATTGCAAGCCCTTCTCCATACAGAGGTAGTTCAGCTTCAGAGAAAGATATGGCATGACAAAAATATCAAGGAGAAGAAATTCCAAGAGGGAGATTGGGCACTACCCTATGATTCAAGATACAAGGATTTCAAAGGCAAGCTAAGGACAAGATGGTTGGGACCCTATACTATGGAGAAATGTAATGACAATGGTTCAGTTTTGATCAGAACCATTGATGATGAAGCCATCCCCATGCTTGTCAATGGACATCAGTTGAAAGTCTACAAGAAACCCCTCTCCAAGGCAGAGTTTATTGAAGATTTGAATAAAACAATGACGGTAGTGGAGCATGTCTTAGCTTCCACTTCACCCACTCACTGAAGAAAAAATAAAAAATAAAAAAATAACAAGGACTCAAATGAAAACCTCCATGATGCGCTTGAGTCCCATCATCAGGTTGAAAACCTCTTCTGAGGCAACCCAGTGATGTCAAAAAAAAAGGAGAAAAAGAGAAGGAATAAGATCCTTGGATGAAAATGTCCCTTGGGGGCGCCTAGGGAAGGCAATTAGGGTGAAAACCTCTCTGAGGCACCCTAGTTGTTTTCAAAAAAAAAAAGAGAAGAAAAAAATGAATTTTTATTGCATTGCAGGTTTGCAGGAGGACTACAGGGAGCAGAATTAGGTGCCAAGGGGACCATGACATTCACACCAACATCCATCTCATCTCCTCCACACCTTTGTCCATCATTTTTGGCATCTCTTTCACCCCACTATACCTTTTGCTTCCAAAACTGTGTTTTCTACAGGACGCTCCTGTAGGAATTACAAAGAACCAAAAGTGTCTACAGAAGGCAGTTTGAGGGACAAGAACAGCTTCATGAGGAACCTATAATCCCTCTTACCATCTTCAATCCCCCTTGTCATCATTTCCAAGTCTGCATCACACTCCTTGCATCATTATTTTTTTTCCCTACCAAGAAAAAACACAGAAAAACAGTTTTTCAGTTTTGAAAAAAAAACACAGAAAATAAATAAAAGGAGAAAAGGCACCATCAACTTCACCTGAAGCCTATCTACTATCCCTCCATCTTTATCTACACCTTTGGCATCATTCTTGAGCTCCAAACACGGGAAAAAGCTGAATTTTCAAGGGGAGAAGAAGCTACAGGAGCTCCTGCAGGAATTCCTGTAGCAGCTAATCCCATAGAAGTCCAGCACCGGCAGCAAAAAAGTGCACATTTGTAGGTTGAAAAGGCACATGCAGCTCAGCTCTAGCAAAAGAAGAACCCAAAAAAGTACACAACCACACATTAGCTAGCAGAGACAACATGCATGAAGGAAAATGAAGGCATGCAGCAGAGAAAGCTACAACACCTCACAGCAAATACACTCAGATCACAGGTAAGTAACTAAATCACTCCTCTATCTACATTTATGTAATTAGAAATCATACAAAGGCAATGAGATGGTTGAAATCGAAAGGTGGCCAATTAACTTGGCCACCTTCAAGTAGTTGATTCCACTTCACCGAGATATCACCCACATGTGCACACAGTCAACTCAAGCATAAGATGCCAAGGATAGATAGTGGGAGGAAGTGTGAACTCCGATGCAATAATGAGGGATGATTATGAGGAGGGGCCATGATGACCAAGCAGGTGGGGACCAATGGTCTAAATATGGGCAACGTACACCTTGCCAGCTCAGCACTCATAACCAAAAATATCCATAAAGGGTAATGAGAACTCCTCCCCATGCATTCTCACCACCTTTTCTTCATTTCTTCCTCGTAACTTAGCCACAACAGTCTTCTCGTGCCCCCACAGCCTCGTAACCACCATCCTCCATTGACTTCCTCCATATTCCTTCTCTCGGCATTTTCTACAGGAGCACCTACAGGAAATCTACAGGAGGGACAACGGGCTCCTACAGGAGGGGCAGTGAATCATTTTGAAGGGAGAAAACAGGATTTTTGGCATGAATTTCAGTCTGAAGAGGTAGGGTTCATGAATGCCCTTTGTTGAATATTGAAATGAGAAAGAATTAGTCTCAATTTGAGGATGAAATAAGTCTTTAGGAGGGTAGAAATACATAAAATGAATTTCTTTTCTTTTTTTTTTAAACACAGTCTCCTCTGTTTTTCTGTTTCACTAGGAATTCATTGTCTCCACCTCCATATTTGGTTTTCCAAAAAAGTACAAGCAGTATGACAGGAGTTTTTATTAGAAAGGAGCCCACTAACTCCACTAGGCTCCATGCACATCCTCAAGTGGTGGACATATTCACAAGGGAAAACTGGATGAATTTCTTTGAGAAATTTAGAGGGTTTGATGATAAAATTGCCCAAGAATTTGCTCTCTCTCTGGTCCCTCACTCAAGAACTCATGATACTGTAACCATTAGAGGCCTCTCCATTGAAATAACCCCTGAATTCATCAGTAGGGTCAATACCCTTCCTCTTGGGCTGCCTTGGAGTAAAGATGAGAAAATAATTGGCCAGGCTGCCAAGAAGAAATTTTTCCAAAAAACGAAACCCTTGTTGAAGATAAAAATGGAATTAGAAGGGCTAGTATACCATATCCCTAGGACGAGGTTAGCTACCAAGTATCAAATACATTTCTTGTGAAGGGAGGCACAACATTGTCTATGGATATCATTTCAGAATCCTCCATGACTTGAGATATGGCATGGATACCCCAGCACCCCAAAAGCTCAGTATCCCTTACTTTCTCCTTCAGTCCCTCATTGACTCTAGCACCAAGGTACAAGTAGGAAATTCACAGCAATTAGCTCACCATGGCTTAATCAAAATTCTAGTAGAGGAAGCCCTCCATACCTTTACACTCCCTATAGCATGGAAAGTTTTCCGAAATATGACAGCTGAGGATGACATAAAGGCATTAACCTATGATGTCAGACATACTGTCAGGGAGGAGGAAGAACATCAAGGAGGAGAAGATAAAGCCAGTGATGACATAACAGAGCAAGAAAGGGAGGAAGGAAAAGAAACAGAGATGGAAAAGTTGAAGAGACAAAAAAAGAGACAAAAGAGGGAGAAAAGGAGGTAGAGAGGGCAGAGAAAAGAGAAGAGTCCCATGAAACTTGGGAAAGAGAAGCAGCAGATGCCCTCACTACCCTCAGTACACCATTCAAGCCAAAGCAGAAGAAGAAAAGAAAAACCTCCATGTATTTCAAGGCAAGGAAGAGTACAAGAATTAAAACAGGAAAACCTCAGCCCTCCTCAAAGATTCCCATTACCATTGAAGATTCACCATCTGCCAAGGTGAAAGAATCTCCTTCCAAGACACCTATAACCTATGAAAGGGGGGCTCCAAGATCTTTTGCATGGAAGGGAAAGGCAGTTCTATAGGGCCCCAAACCAGACCTACAGGAAGCTGAAACAGTCCTACAGGAGACACTGCCCCGACTACAGGAGACCCAAAATCTTGATAAAAAGGTAGGAGTACAACTACAGATGAAAGAGGAAGCACAAGAGCTACAAGAACCTTACCCCTAGACTAGTCTTGCCTCCTATTACAATCTGCTTGAGGGAGGCAAGATAATCCCACAGAAACTTGCAATTCCACTATTTTTCGAATTGGAGAAAGAGAGAGTGAGAACACATAGGTGGATGCAGATAGCCAAGTCCAAAGGATTTGAGGATATTGGCCACATGGAAAACAAACTCAGGGAAATGGGTAGGGAGTTGAGTGCTCTCAGAGGAAGAGAAGACATCACAAGAAGCCACCTTGAGAATGAGAATGAAATACTAAGGAGGCAGTTGCAGGAGAAAAATACTCATTTGGCATACATGGCCAGCTTATCCATGGAATCATTACAATGTAGAACACCAGCCAAGTCTTATGGCCTCTATCTGAAGGATCAATGGCACCAATTCCAAATAAAAACTTTGGCACAAAGAGGCACCATGCATTTCCAAGACTACAGGCAGTTCATGGATTTGTGTGACCAAAGTACCTCAGAGGATAAAGCAAAGATGGTAGAGTTCTACCTACACAACATGGCCCTCACAGGCATGAATGTGTGGGACCCCAATGACAAGCTAGGGGATCTACAATTAATGGCCATGGCCTCATGGATGAACCATGAAGAATTGAGGGCAGCAGAAATGAAAATATTGTTGATAAAAGAGCAGAATGAACCATTAATGATAAGAGCTAAGCCATCAAACCCTATGGCACTAATTAGCATACACAACTTGCTTGCTAATGACCCTCATATTGCCCCTAAATATCTAGCCAATTAGGCACAAGCCATTGCACACTTTGAAGATATGCAAAGGCTACTTAGGGATGATTGTGTGCATGCATGCATGAGAAGATGGAACACCCTACCCCACAGCTTGCAGATCAGAGAATACCATTCCCCAATGAGGCTGAGGGAGGCATTGAAAAGAGTGCCAATGTACAAGCACTCCATGCAAAGGTTGAAGGTCAACTAGATTGGCCTCAAACTGAGTCCTCCACTCCTATCAGGCATGTTGGAAGGCAGAAGAGAAGGAGTGGCGGAAGGACATAGACAGAACAACAGGATTTTATGGAGAGCATGAGCAAACCACTTCAGAAGCTTGGAATGCTAGGGAGGTCACCAGGGCCATAAAAAATGAAGAGATTGACTAGGTTGCTCAGAGAATAAGCAACACATTCAGTAGGGAGGTGATGATGAGCCTCATAAATGGGTAATTATATGGGCTCATTTTACCTCCTCACCTAGTCAAATCAACCATTCTCTTAGCTTAGTGTATGATTTTCTGATTATATTTATGCTTATAGGGTGAGTTGATTTAGTTATTATGCCTTGTGGTCTAACATGTATTTAATGCAGATTATTAATGGATTTCGAGGTCAAAGTCAAGGATCTAGTGGCCAAACTGCGACAATAACTTGAAGTAGAAAGAGGAGAGGACTTATATGAGGGAATCCCCATCATTTTTTTCTCCTTACTTCGAATTCCCCTTCATTCAGCTCGGAATACAAACAGCCAAATCATGCACTAGAAGGCAGCCGAGCAAGTGGAAGATGATTGAGAGTTATCTCGAGTTTTGGGAGCCAAGCCTCCCTAATTTTAAGGAAGCTATTGGTAGCTTCAGATGTATAAGTAGAGAGGCCAAGGGCCTCACTAGGGTTAGATTTTTTTTGTTTATGTAAACTCTGCTCAAATTTTGAGCTTCCTATTTTGTGACAGTTTTGTGTAATCTTGCTATTTTTTTTATAATGAAAATGAAATCCTTTTTGAGCTAGCACTGAGTTACCTCAGAGGGCTGAAGCTCTTGGGTTAGGGCCCAATCCAAGCAACCAAGCTTCTCTTCACTTGTATTTGTAAGCTTTAATTCAGTTTGTAGATTAATTTGCTATTAGATGTATTTTCCTTATGGTTAAGAATAGGTTGCTTTTGATGATTTAGTAGTTTGCTTCCATTTTTTCTTTCTGTAGCAGGTTAAGAAGTGATCAGAAAAGATCCAAGAGGCTAGCAATAGTGCCTTGGCCTCTCTTCCTCCCTATGGGACCATGATTTGAGGCAAAGACTCTCTTGCTGCCCCAAAAACACATATTTTTCTCATTCATAGTACTTCTAGTGGTTGCAACTCTTTAGTAGGTTGATAGTCCACTTTTTCTTTGCTTTAGATCTCCTTTATCATGTTCACTTCTTGATCTACAATATTCCTCTTTCATGCTTTCCTTTCTTGCAGCATTTCCTTTCATACATCATAGTTTAGACCATTTTTATGCAAACCTCTGTTTTTCCTGGGATGCACTCATTTCATTTGTTGCTTGATTTTCTTGGTTGACTATCAGTTTATATGAAGCAGATCTCTTCTAGTAGTAGGCCAGATTACCAAAAATCACACCCTCCATCTGATCCATGCCCTATAGGTCTCCCAAGCCTCACCTCAATTATGCCCTAGTTTCCTGCATTTTTCGTATAACTTCTTCCTCTCTCCTTGAGCAAACCCAATCATATTTCTCTCTCCTGGTGATTCATGGTATACCTTAGGCACCCTAAAACCTCACTCCAACCTTCATCCACCTTTTCCACCCACTCTCACACCCTCAAAACAGTGAAAATTGCTCTCGGCCTCCTCCTGTAGGCCTCCTATAGTTTCCTTGTTTTCCTCCTGTAGTTTCCCTGTGTCCTCCTGTAGTTTTTCCTGTAGGCTTTCTTTTGAAGCAAGGGTGTCGGAAAAGCATCCATAAGGCTAAATAAGACCTCCTAGAACCCATCCACACCATATTACATCCTCCTAAGCTCCAAAACTGCCCTCTAACGCCACTTGTTCACTGCCACACTCACACACAATAAATTAGATGCATGTCAAATTCACATAAAAACACATAAAAATCCAAAAATATGTTTTTTGCTTGTTTCCTTCCAGAACTAGCATGGTTAGATGTTGTTTACTTCCTTGAGTAGCTAATGGCATTTCTTTCATCGTTTTCATAGTGTCTTTGGCAAAAGTAGAGTTGGCTTGTTAACTAGGCTTTACTAGGTTTTGCTTTATCTTCCCGTCTTTCTCCTTTCTGCAATTAGAATAGCATCTGTAGAGTAATATTTCTTTCTTTTCATCACACATAGAGCTTCTTCTAAAATCTATAGAAGTTGGCTTGAGCTCCTAGTGATCTTGCGTCCGCTGACCAAGTGACAACCTGCAGCGAGAACTAGTACTTGTGCATATAGTACCAACGCTTCCAAGTTTGTTACGAACTACCGTGTTGATAAAAGTAAAGTTGGCAGCTCAAGAATTGCAGCATTCTTGCTGCAATACTGGCACTCACCAGGAACCCCTAGAGAAAGGTATCCCTCCAAACATAAAAATATTCCAAGGTTGATATGTACTATCAAAAACATTATTTTCCCCATCTTGGCTAAAAGAAATCATGACCCCCCATGCATGTTTCCTAAAGTAGGTATGCTTGTGTTAGGTAAAGTGACCATAGGTATAGACAAGCTAGGAGTAAATATCCCAACTCTCACAGGTTGACTAGGGTTTTCCTGCATTCTAAACACAAAGGTGGAGGTAGGCATAGACGTAGACAATGACAGAAAACTTGTAGGGGTCATAGAAGTGACTGGTGAAATGCACTGGGAAGATGATAGAGGTGTTATAGGAGGAATGAATCCTGACACACTAAGTGGTGATAATGATGACATGGTAGCATAAATTGTTTATGTAGAAGCTAATGAGGGACCTATCTCCCCCATGGTAGAATTAGTACTCTCACCAAACTTATGATGAGAAAATAGAGAAAAGGGTTAACTAATGTAAGGTCTTAGTTGCACTAAAACAAGTCTGAAAGGGTCATTCTAGGGTGAGTTTATGTGTTGCAATGGACTCTTGTCAATCACTTAGAGAAAAACAAAATATTCTCCTCTAGGACCAAGGTTTTCTCCCCCATCCTAAGCATGGTTTAAGCCCTTCGTTATCATATTTTATCCTACATCTTTGAGGTGGTGGACCTTTCTCTTCAGGAGAAAGGTTTAATATTATATGTGAATGTCAAATATATTTTTTTCAGCCACGATGAATATATTTTATTAAAAAAATTAATGAATTAAGACACGCCTATGGTCAATTAGACTCAAACCAAACAACGCACACTAGAAAATATAAAGATTCAATCACATACAAATCAAAGAGAGATAAAGGTATCTTTCTATTTTCGAAGATTGGTTGATCATGCCCCAAGTCGGCAGTGAAGATGTGTTTGGGATAGTTACATGGGTGACCTGCTTAATGTTCCTTTTAGACCTAGAACAAGTACACTTATTATCCATGGGGTATACCCTAGGAGGTTTGCATGAGTTTAAGCAACGTATGCCCTAAGTACAGCAAGGATATCCCCCTCATCGCCACCAACATAATGCACCTAATATTATGGCCACTAGAGATACCACATATAGCAACCTGACCTGGGGAAATAGTCATCAGTCGAGTCTACACGCAAGGGCAGGGAAACTGTGCCTAAAACCCCTCGATAGATTGTTTAAATAAAGTCATATGCCTCTCAAGTGAGTCGCAACGTAATATGTGCAGACCAACACCACCAAGAGAAAATAAAATGAGGTATATCACTCTATTATCCTTGATGTGACCTCATGATTGACCCTGTGTGAGAAGGGTTCCCAAGTAATGTGCCACTGCAAATTGATTTTCCCTCTTATCGCAAGATGCTAGGTTTTTTTCATGGTCTTGGATACCACATATAGCAACCTGACCTGGGGAAATAGTCATCAGTCGAGTCTACACGCAAGGGCAGGGAAACTGTGCCTAAAACCCCTCAATAGATTGTTTAAATAAAGTCATATGCCTCTCAAGTGAGTCGCAACGTAATATGTGCAGACCAACACCACCAAGAGAAAATAAAATGAGGTATATCACTCTATTATCCTTGATGTGACCTCATGATTGACCCTGTGTGAGAAGGGTTCCCAAGTAATGTGCCACTGCAAATTGATTTTCCCTCTTATCGCAAGATGCTAGGTTTTTTTCATGGTCTTGGAGAGTTTACCTGACTCCCTTGTTCTAATACCCTAGCATAAGTTATTGTTGGTGTGCTACCAGTGAAATGTAAAAAAATCAAATTTATTTTATTAAGCTTTAATTTTATGGTTGTAATTTACTCAAAGGGAAGCAGCGTGCAACTAATATGGTGCATAAAAACACAAGACACGACCCTAATGCAAGCAATATGGAAATGCATTTTTTTTCTTTTTTTCATTCAATGAAAGTTAACTAAAAAATGGATGAGAGTCTTTTTCCTTTTCAAAATAAAGACAACAGCCTCACACACTCTCAATTTTCGCTCTTGAAATTCACTAAATATATTGAAAATTTTGACCCAAAAAACAACTCAAGAAAACACTCAAAAAGGAGCTAAAACAAAAATCAAGCAAGAACACCAATCAATGAAAATCTCAAACTTGTCTTTGCTACCGAAAATATCACCAAAAATAAATCAATCACAATCATACAAACAGAAAAAGGGAAGTGAAAATAAATTTTTAGGATTGTAGTTCAATGGAGACAACAAACTCAAGTACCAACAATGATATACAAAGGTCAAAAAACCAAACCTTGTTTCAAGGAAAAGACTAGAGAAGTATGGAAACAAAAGAGAATTTTTCAAATTTGATCAACTAGACAGACCTAAAAGACTCAACCAAACCTCTCAAATCTAGTTTTGCACAACCACAAACAGCAAGGAGAAAAAGACCTACAAAAATCATGACAACTTTGATGAAGACACCAAAATTGAAAAATTAATTAAATATAACTCAAAAATATGTTTTTGATGCTGATATGATACATATATGAAACTATATAAATAGTAGAGAACAAATATGAGTAGAAAAATAAATAAATTCTAATAAAAATAAATAAAAATAAAAATAAAACAAATATAGCATAAATATTCAAAGACGATTTGTGATGGAATACTAATTAGAAACATAAAATATAATATATTAAAATAAATCTAAGAAATATTTTGATCTATTGGTTTTAGTCTCATTTGAAATAGAAGTCCCTATCAAGAGATATGCAATATGAAATTTTCATCGTCATCACAAAAAATCAAAAAATAAGTTGATTTTTCAATCAGTCGTATCTTCCTTATTTGGGCTCCATTTCAAGCATTTTTTTTTGGGGGGAGGGGGCGGGGGGTTGTAAAATTTTGAGAAGAATTTAGAGATGCATTTTTTCACTCAGATTTTGTACAGAAAATTACAAAATTTGATATGAAACTTGCGATCTGGTATTTTCATGTTTGAGAAAGAAAAATTATTTGGATCTAATTTAAGGTCAGGTCTATTTAGGTCTAGAGCAAATGAGTCTCAAAAACACCCAAGCCAGGCCAAAAATTAGTATATAAAACTTAGATACTAATAGAAAACCAAAATCACAAGCAAAAGAGGCGATTGACAACACTAAGGTAGACTCCTCAATGGAGTCTCCAATTTTGTTGTGACCAAAAACTATCATTCACAAGGAGTTATTTCTTTGTGAGCCTTTCTTGAGACTCGCCATATAGATGTGTGAAAATATCAATGAAAACGCTCAATGTCAATTACCTTCATGTATAACATCTTCAACAAATGACTTGAGGAAATTTACCTGAACCCTCATAAGTTGGTGATGGACGTTGGATTTAGAGCCTTAAGAAAAGAACTTGCTTCTTCTCAAAGATATTTCTCCTAGAAATCATAATCCAAAATTCATACACACAAACACAACCAAACAATATAATTTTACCATTCACAAAGGGTAAATCAACATGAATAAAATGTTAACGTTAACATGATACACATAGCATGTAGAGAAGGGAAATAATATACTTTCATTAATGAATCAAATGGATACAAATATAATGGTATTCCTTTTAGCAAGTAGAGCCTCCTCTCTAGCTTTCAATCCTAGCTCCATGTCAAATATGGTCTCTAAAATCCAGACAATATGTCAAATCTCTCTCATAAGTTATGACTATTTTCAAATAGATCCTTTCCTCTTTATAGGGTCAGATTATATAAGTTCATTCTATCCTCTAGGAGAATGTTTTTTTATTGTTTCATATTTTTCATTTCCACGTTCCTTTTTATTTTATTTTGCTCTGTGATTTTATTCCTAAGATCTTCTTCAACAAAAGTTAGTCACAATAACAACCCTTAGATCAGTCACAACATCATTTTTGGAAACTCCATGAGTTCCTTGACAATAATCAGGAATGAAAAGACCAAAGAAAAGATGAATATGCAAGTTGGAAGTTAAAAATACAATTGAAAAGGATTTGCAATTAGAACTACCTCAAGAAAGCAATAAAAGAAGAGAAGCGAAATAATATTGGTACCGTTGGAAGTTGAAAATTTTCAAAACATTACATTGTATTTGGTTTTTAGGGAGCACAATTAGCAAGCATATCAATTTCCAATGACCCTATAGCTCTAAAAGTTGGGGTGATTGAGATAAATGGAGCCATAATTTATCAAACTATACCTTAATCAAATATTCATGAACCCAAAGGCATGTATCGATGCATTGATTCTCCTTATGTCATTCCTCAATGAACCTTATTCTCATCAGAACCATGTAAATTGTTGAGATTAGCATACCACTCTCACATGCTTAGCTTCGTGATAAGATCTTATTTTGAATCACTGACAAATATTTTCTCATTTTCGAGGTGAGATTATGGAGTCTCAAAAAGGAAGCCATCCCAAGGAAGTTGAAAATTTGCTTTAGTTGTTAGGCCATTATCTGGTAAGAGGTCTTATTGCTTTTGATTTGGTAATGTGTATTACTATTTTGGTGAGTTTTAGTCCAAGAGGAAACCTAGGAAGCTTGCATCTCTCTTCTTCAGTTGTGGAAGGGGTTGTTGTGAATATAAATCCCTTTGATTTAGTATATGTAATTTTCCTTATTGAAGAGGATTGTCATTCTATTTTTAAGTAATAATTCTCAGTATGTGTGGATTACTTTCTTAGTTGGACCATTCTTTCATTGTGTTCAAAGCTCTCTAGCATTATATATCCCAAAAAGGATAAAATGATAGATTTCTAATGGTGGCATTGGAGTTCTAATGTTGTTTTTGTGGGAAGACAGGTTATCCCTTTGGTCTCTAGTATAGAATTCATATTTGGCCTTAGCCTAGTATCCCAGTCTTTCTATTCTCATAATAGATAATAGGAACCTAAAATAATTAAGATGTGTTCTTTGGAACCATAAGTATTCAATATAGTGCAATGGAACCTCCATATTTTTAGTCACTACCAACATTCGTGATAACAAGCATTAAGGAATTTCTCAATTTGCATCAATTAGTGGTACTTTAGTGTAGAAAAAAACAAAAAATAGTTACACTAGAAGCATAATTCATTATGCTAATAAATATGGTTTTTAATATGTGCAAGGGAGACCAACCAAAGACTTATTGCACATAGTGTTGACATTGATGACAACAAGTGTCATTGATGTCAAAGGGAACACCTAAGTAGTAGTGTCACCTATGAATCAGTATGACATCCTAATCTCTTGTATATTCCCAGCACATGAAGTCAAAAAGGTTTAAAAATATTGAGTATTTGATGAAGTTACGATGTCCTAATAATCCTATGGATAGTATGGTTATATAGTTCATTATTGCCAAAAGGGAATGCCTAAGGAAGCAGTAATCTCACCTATGAATCAATATGAGAGTCTGATCTCTTGTACATTATCATCACATGAAATAAAATAGGTTTGAATTTATTGAGTATTTTATGAAGTTATGGTGCCATAATAATCCTACAGATAGTATGGTTTTATAGTCCTTGTCATGACATTTCCAAAGGTATATCATACTCTGAAAAATACCTCTCGAATAAGAGGTTATGGCCTTTTGAAAAATAACAATAGTAGAGGACCCAAAATAGGGGGGAAAGAAACCCAAAACACCAAATTCATTAAAGAATGTGCATGATAATATCATGGTTCATGGTCATATGGATTCCAAAACTTAGGCCCAAAATACAAGGTGAAATGCATGGGCATGGTCGGCTTGGTGAAAATATTAAGGTGGAAATTCCTGGATTAATGGCACGGCCCATGGTCAACTCCATAAGCTTCGATCCACCAATTTCATATATAAATATATATTCCATGGAGGAGAATAACAATGAACTCATGAAAGAAATCAAATAAGTTATATGTTTTGGTTCCAAGTTCAGAAGTGATGTGTGTTGGTTCAAATCTATCAACTTTGTATTTTGCAAGTGGAAGTTGAAGTTTCTCTATGGCTAACCAGGTGATTGAGTTATGATTCTTGTTTGGGTTGTGGTCGAGTTTTTATTCTTGCTTGAGAGGTTTACATAAGGATGTGACCATGCGCCATTTCCATTTGACATAAGGAAGATCCAAGTTGTTATTTGATAGACAAAGGCCCATAAGGCCTATTGCTAAGATCCATTATCATTTGAAAAAGGGTCAAGCCATATTGTTATTTGATATCGCACATAAGGCTTGTTTTTGAGTTGCATTTCTATCATAGACAAATTTTGAGCTCCATTTCCATTTGATTTAGGGTTGAACCACATTGTTATTTGATGATAGATAGAGGCCAATAAGGCTTGTTGTTTCTATAATAGGCAGAGGTCGAGCTCCATTTCTATTGTAGACATAGGCCAAGCACCATCACTATCATAGACATATGCTGAGCTCCATTGCTATCAGAAAATGGTCGAGATCCATTGCTATTGTATACATAGGTTGAGTTGAGCTCCATTGCTATCATAGACAGAGGCCAAGCTAAGCTCCATTGTTATCATAGCCAGAGGCCAAGTTGAGCTCCAATGCTATCAAATAGAGGTAAACCACATTGTTATCGTAGATAGAGATTAAGCTCCCCTAATATCATAGGCAGAGGCCAAGCTTTGTTTCTATTGTAGACAAAGGTCGATCTCCATTGCTATTCGATAGAGGAAAAATCATGTCATTATTTAAATATAGAGGCTCATAATGCAAAAAAATGAGCTCCATTATTTGATCAGGATCATGGTCAATTTGAGCATCATTATTTATAACGGAATATTTTTATTATTGTTTACAGAGGCCAGTTTCTCCATTGGTTGATCAGAAGCCAGTGGCTAAACTTTATTTCATTACATTTTTTCAAGTCCATCAGTGCAAGAACAATTTTATTTTGTGGCTAGCAAAGTTTTGGTGTATGGCTCCTGACTATGATGGTTTCATCACTCTGGTCTAGATCATGTTAAGGGAATGTTCAAGGTGTAAGCACAAACAAAGTGTCGTAGGTATGGCATATGTTTGACCACATTGGCATACATTGCAAAGAATGTAAATCATGAAAAAGATCACCACATTTACTCTTAACTAAGGCACAACTGAGATGTGGAGTATGGTTGACCATGTACAACATAGAGTTGGCATGACACTTTGAATTACATAAATAATATTCAGGTTGAGTTGTAGTGCCAATGTTTGGTTGTTGTAATGGCATGCAATGTTTATAAAGTTTAGTTGTATTGAATTTATTGGATGAGGATTGATGATAGGATCAAGTCCCCACTCCTTTTAAAGCAAGTGCATGCATGATAAAAGCAAATCATGAGGATGGTATGACAATCCACATTGTGTAGCTTAGTTGGTAGCAAACATGTATGTTGTAGCCAATATTGCGCGTTTTAAATTTGTCATTTAATAGGTCAAAAAATATTGTTTTTATTTTCCTTATAAGTTTACATTTTTTTTAACATTTAACCTACCAAAATGCACATGTTGTATATTTTTTGTCGAAAAGCGCTCATGTTGTAGAACGCAACTTGAAAGAGCCTTTCTATAGAATAGTTAATTTACTTTTTGGTTTTATATGTTTTTTGGGATTTCTAGACTCATTTTTTAGTCAAAATAGATTCTGGAAGAAGCATGGAACTCAGGATTTAGAGGTGAATAGTTATGAAGGCATGAAAATCATTTTTGATATATATTTGATGGCTACAATGTTTTTTATATGGTTTAAGGGCTTATTAGCAGGTTGCAGTGTTGTTGACTCTATGGAAAAAACAAGTTTCGAGATGAGGCTTATGTGACTAAATTGATGAGTAGGTTGGAACAAAGTTTGGATAGAGCATGACAGGTTATTGATAGTAGTATGATGCAAACAGTTTGTTTAGGTTGAAGATTTATATTGAATGAAGAGAAGGTGGATCCAGTTTGAAATCTTTTGAAAAAATTTCCATGTGAAGTTGAAGAAGGAGTTCGATGCATCCACTGAGGTTGGTGCTTCAATCAAGTAGAAGCCTAGAGAAAGTTATATATTTCTCATAACTAAGGTTGGTTCCTCAATCAGGTTGGATCCTAGAGAAAGTCGAAGCTTTCTCATCTCTGAGGTTGGTGCCTCAATCGGGTTATAGCCTACAATGAGTAGTTTCTTGCATATTTTCAATGTTGGTGCCTCAATCAAGTTGTAGCCTACCACGAGTAATTTGTTGCATATATTGGGGGTAGGGGAATCCATCAAATCGGTGCCATATGGGTTTCCACATAAAAGATTGTGTCCTCTTGGGATGATGTGTCAGATTCTTGATATATTGTTGATATGATGATAACTTAATGATGCATTGTTCTATTTATTGACATGTTACAAATGGTTTTGATTCATTGCTACATAATTTTTCATTGATGGAAAGTTGTGAAATAATAGAATTGTTTCGACACCGATTCACCCCCCCCTCCCTCTCTCAGTGTGATCTTTGGCGTAACAAGTAAAATTAGAGCGGGTGACTTCAGGAATAGTTAACTAATAGAAGATAGATCAAGGAATCTATGGCTAATAAAGGGAAGAGAAAGAAGAAGTTATCTCAAAAAAATAATGGTCGCAATGATGTGAGAAATATATGTGATTACAAAGAACACTCCTTATAAATACGCATGGATGTTGAAGAATTAGGTATTTCATTTTGTTTCAATTATGCTAAAGAATGATATTACACCTCTATGTGTCCATATCTTGTTATAGAAGATGAAGATGATATTCCTCAACTAATTGAAGATGAGGTAAAAGATGTAATTCAAATAAAAATAGATTATGAAGGAGAACTCAAGAGTTCCTTAAAGGAACTAGAAGTTTCAAAAAGAAAGGTTTGTCAATTAGAAGAGTAGCTCCAAGAAAGAGATGAAATTCAGAGGAAGTAAGATAATGATATTGCTACTTTGAAGGCTCAAATAGAAGAAGGAAGAATATTGAATGAAGTGTGGAAAATCAAGTTGAAAGAAAAAGAAG
Source organism: Pinus taeda (assembly GCA_000404065.3). Taxonomy (NCBI): domain Eukaryota; kingdom Viridiplantae; phylum Streptophyta; class Pinopsida; order Pinales; family Pinaceae; genus Pinus; species Pinus taeda. The sequence goes on along the minus strand of APFE031229304.1, from coordinate 4,541 downwards.
ATCATTGTGAACCCTAAGAGAGGATAATATATCCTTGAGAGATAAGCTAGAAAAATTCAATAATCAGATGATGAATGAAATAAAAGGGAAACAGGAACTTTCAAAAATCAGGGACTATGGTGCAGCTTCCTTAAAAGCACAATTGGAAGAATCGAAACCAAATGAGGATGTCTTGGTAAAAAAAAAAAGAAGAAAATATGCACGACTCTGTAGAGAAGAATTACAAGCTTATGAAAGTAGAAGAAATTGGTCACTTAAAGATCGAGTTAAAATATGTGAGAAAGAGAGGATAAATTTTGACAGGTCATCTTAAAGAAAAAAATTGTGGACTTGAAAAAAATTGACGTAGAATTTGAAGAAAAAATCATCTCCTTGAAATCCCAATTTCAAGGAGTTGTTTCATTGAGGGCTAAAGTTGACAAGCTCAACAAGAACTTGAAGAATTCACAAGTGTTGGATAAAATTCTTAGCTTTCAAATATCTCCAAGTGACAAAATAGGTCTTTTTTATATAGGTAAGTCTCTGTGCAAAGAAGACTCAAGATCCAAAGGTTGAATTTGAAGGAAAGTTTGAAGAAAAAGATGAATAAGGCCATATTATAAGTTTTTCTACTCCGAGAAGTTATGCTGATTCTCTCAAGAAGCCCCATCAGGAAGAAGACAACAATGTAATGAATAATAGGCATCATCAAGGGTTCAATCCTCCTCCAAGGTAGAAAATCTTCAGAAAATCTTCAAGGGAATCTTTTTCATCTACGTATCTAAGTGAATTTCTTGTTTATTGCTTTTTATGTACAAATTTTGGGCATAAAGTTATGGATTGCAAATCCTATGACAAAGATGGTGATTAATCCTCTAGATGCAATTTTGCAAGTAGACTAGATTCGTATGGCTTCAATAGCAGAAGATATATGTAAAACGCTCCTTCATTCAAGTACTATACAAGACGCTTTAGATACCATAATCTTGGTCACATTGCATGAGAATGCAACATGAGGTTATCTAAGCAAACCAAGGAAGGAAATGGTTCCACCATACATGGAGAAAGCCATACTAATATTTGGAGAAGAAAAGAGGTTGAGATAGAAAATGAACTTAGCTTGAGTATTCAAGGCCCTAATATGAGTTGTTGATAAGGTTTTTCCCTAAGGTAGAACCTATTATTGTTCTATTTGAAGTTTTTCCTAATAAATAAGTTCTATGTTCAAATATTTTTACGACATGTATGCTTTGGTGAAGGATTTTAAAGGTGGAAACCATGAAAATAATAGAATTTTAATGTATAGTAAAGACTGAAATGATTTTGGAGATAAACGATAATGAGCATGTCAAGAAAAATACAAAAAATACTCTCGATATAAATAATGGAAGAGAATGGGCTCCAAATATGAAGGAGAAAAATAGAATGAACCAAGGAAGGATGATCACTACTAGGGAAGTAGTTATTGATATAGAAGATCAAGGTGTTGACCATTTGATCATATTTAAACTCTCGTGCTTGATGAGACGGTATGATAGAAGGCATGTATTGATTAGAGGATATGTTTAAAAGCAAGGAATTCATCACCAATTAGGAATATTAACAAAGGAAGGCATTGATACATACATTGGCATACTTTGAGCAGGAGATACTAACATACATTAAGCAAGTATATTCGAGGAGTGAAATAAATAAGGAAGCATCTTCGCAATGAGACAGGGGGAGTCCTTATCACTTTTTCAGGGGGGAGACTTCACCATATCCATAGGTCCATAGGAAATTTCAGGCACAAATAGAGAGCATTGGCAAGTACATACAGATGTATGAAGGAAGCATGGTCCCAAGGGGGGATGCCATCAGGTCCACAAGATAATTCAAGGGCAAGTAGAGAATACAGACATGACATACACTTACCGATGAAGGAAGCATGGTCTCAAGGGGAAAATTTATCATATCCAAAACATTTGGAGAACAAAGGAAGGAACTTATATTTTTTGGTAGCATGGTCTCAAGGGGAGATTTTATCATGTCCACAGAAAAACAGAGGAGAAGTTAGAGAAGCATTGGCAGGCACCGACATCAAAATATCAAGGGGAGACTCCACTTAAAAATAGGATCATGTCCACAAACAGTCATGGAAGAATTGGTGGGAAACCATGTCCCTTTTCCATTGATGTCAAATGGGGAGAGGTTCCAAACATTGACAAGACAAAGGAAGACATTGGGGAGAGAACATTGCAAACCAATTAGGAGAAGATCCTAGTAGCATATCAATGGGAATTTGACCAATTCCCATCAATGACACTCAATTTCAGTTGGTGTTTCCATAAATTATAAAGGGAGATATTGTTGCGCTTATTGTTGTCATTGACAGCAACAAGTGTCATTGATGTCAAAGGGAATGCCTAAGGAGGCAACAATGTCACCTATGAAGCAGTATGGTGGCCTGATATCTTGTACATTATCATCACGCAAAGTCAATTTAGAGGTTTGAATTTATTGAGCCTTTGATGAAATAATGATGACCTAATAAGTCTATGGACAGCATGGTTGGATAGTTCATTTATGTCAAAAGGGAATGCCTAAGGAAGCAACAGTATCACCTATGAAGCAATATGACAGCTTGATCTCATATACATTCTCATCACATGAAGTCAAATTGGTTTGAATTTATTGAGTCTTTGGTGAATTTATGATGCTTAGTAAGGTTGGATATTCCTCGTTGAGAACTTGCCATTGGTATATCATACTCTAGCAAATATCTCCCATACAATAAATTATGGCCTTTTGAAAAAAAGAAGTAGTAGAGGACCTAGAATATGGGGGAAAAGAAACCCAAATTCCTTGCATTAAATAATGTGGATGATAAGGTCACGGGTCATGGTCGTATGGATTACAAAACATAGGCCCAAAATCTAGGGAAAATTTCTAGGGCATGGTCAGCTTGGTGAAAATATTAAGGTGAAATTTCTTGGATTAATGGCACGACCTGTGGTCAACTCCATAAGCTTCGATCTACCAATTACATGTATAAATATACATGCCATGGAGGATAGTAACAAAGAACTCATGCAAGAAATAACATAAGTTCTATGTTTAGTTCTGATACATATCTTGGGGGCTAAGATCCAGAACCAAGAGAGAGAAGCAGAGAACCCAGCACAAGAACGTTGATAAAGAAAGTGAAAACTAAATACATCCCAAAAATGAGAAGTGCGCACAAAATAAATCATAAAACCCAACTAATTATTAAGAGAGAAAAATGTTGTTTCAACTACATTGCATGGACTTATTTGTCCTTCTACAAAGTGAGGTCCAAATTTATAGCATTTTGGGTTACAATACCATGGGTAATTACCATGGGTGAATACCATGTGTAACTACCATGGGTGGATGCAAATTTCCATTCGGATCAGATTTTGAGTTCAAAGGTGATGTGCATTGGTTTGAACTCATGAAATTTGTCTTTTGCAAGTAAAAGTTGAAGTTTCACTATCGGTAACCAAGTGATCGGGTTCTAACTATTGTTTGGGCCATGGCCAAGTTTTTATTCTTATTTTAGCAGCATACATAAGGATGTGGTCTAACTCCATTGTCATTTGACAGAGGGTCGAGCCACATTGTTATTTGATAGATAGAGGCCCATAAGGCATGTTGTGGAGCTCCATTTTCATCTAACAAAGGGTTGAGCCACGTTGCTATTTGATATAAATAGGTCCACAAAGGTTGTTTTTAAGTTGCATTGTTATCGCAAATAGATACCAAGCTCCATTTCCATTTGACAGGGGGTCGAGTCACATTGATATTTGATGATAGATATAGTCTTGTAAGGACTATTGTTGAACTGCATTTCTATCATAGTCAAAGGTCGAGCTCCATTTCTATCGTAGACAAAGGTCGGGTTCCATTGCTATCAGAAAGTGGTTGAGCTCCATTTTTATCATAGACAAAGGCTCAATTTCTATCAAATAGAGGTTGACCCCATTGTTATCATAAATAGATACCAAGCTCCACTACTATTGTAGACAAAGGTTGAGCTCCATTGCTATTGGACAAAGGTTGAATACCATCATTATTTAAAGATAGAGGCTCGCAATGCAAATACTAACCTCCACTACTTGATTAGGCTCGTGGTCAAGTCAACCATCACTATTTACAAAGGCCCATGGAAGAGTTTTATTGTTGATTGATTATTTTTTGCAGAGGGACATGGTTGATTTGCTCCATTAGTTGATAAAAATCCAGTGGCTAAAATTTATTTCATTACATATGTTTGAGCCCATCGGCACTAGTTCAAGTTTCTTTTGCAAGTGGGGGTTGGAAGTTTGGCTCATTGATTATGATTGTTTTTTTGCTTTGGTTTGGATCACATTAAGGGCATGGCCGAGGTGTAAGAAAAAATAGTGTCATAGCTCTAGTGGAAGTTCGACCACATTGGCATACATTTCAAAGATCGCCATTCATGACAGAGATTACCACATTCGCTCTTGACTGAGGCATAATGGACACGTGGAGAATAATTAATGGTTTTCTCCCATATGGGTTTTCACATAAAAGCTTGT
>APFE031229294.1:9917-62942 GCA_000404065.3 Pinus taeda | reverse complement strand
AAGAAGTATACCCAAGTGCGTTTGGAGAAATCATCAATGAAAGTTAAGAAATACTTGTAGCCAGAGAAGGAAACAACTAGAAGTGGACCACATAAATCACTATGCACAAGCTGTAGAGGTGTTGAGGCATGCCAAGAGGCACGTTTTTCAAAACTGTCCCGATGATGTTTTCTGAGTACACATCCAGAACAAACACCAGCTCTACAAGATACCATTGGAAGACCTGTCACCATATTTTATTTACATAGATTCTGAAGGGAGCGATAGTTTAAGTGACCAAATCGCTCATGCCAAAGTTTCCTCACTTCATCATTATGAGCAACAAATACCGAGGGAAGATTTGATGACCCAAAGTTGTGAAACTTATACAACCTTGTAGAATCATGATGTAGGGTAGGCCTGCAAATAACCAGGATCTTTTCTCCTCACTCATGCATATAAAAGCATGCGCCTCAAATCAACAACCTCATTCAATTTCACACATCATATCAAAATACAATTTAATCACTTCATTCAGGATTGGATCCATAGCTTTACAACGCCCTTCTATCTTTAACAATCTGGCAGATGTATCAGTTTATAAAACTTATAACTTCTGAATGTGTTCAAAGCTTAACACATTACACTCCAGCTGTATGAATATCAGTTCAATTCAACATTTCAATGCAGAGTCTATTCCTTCACCACTTAATACACTTACCATTAAACGCTGAGCCTACTCTGCGTTAACCATTTATAACAACTCAAATCAAAGTACCAAATATATGCGCCTTTTCCCTTACAGCGTATGCAGTGGTTTCACATCAACACGGGTATTTTAATATTTACAGTCGATTTTATCAAACAATTCCAGATCTCAAATTATTAACTGAATTCAATGCAAATTCATACCTTCTTCAACCATTCTGCGCCTTTCCTATACAGCGGAGTAACTTTTCAATGCCTCAAGACCCAGTCAAATTAAACTATAGGATACATGCATAGTATCATAAAAACCGTTACACTCAAATGGCAGAGAGTTTTTAAAATTAAACTTTGGCACTCACTCCTCTCTCTCCACCCTCTGAGAGTTTCGCTTGCCTCTTTATTTATAATTAAAGGATAGGCCTTCTCGGTCCTTATCCGATAGAAAAGCAGGGTTTTTCTTTTTACATAATGATTTAAAGCATGAAGCTTTATTCTCCACCGTTATCCTAATTTTAACTAAAAAAACATAGAAATTCTATCCCAGATTTTTCTCCCATATCCTTCTATTTAGAAAAAGAATATTTACATAATCCTTACTTTCCTATTTTATTAAAAATCACAAAATATTTAAATTTATCACACCCCCTTTTTATTCCATATTTACAAATGAAGATGGTCTTGATGCTCCTGCATCATACACCCAACCTTAAAATTAATCATGATCCCCTGATCATGTGTTCGGATCTGTGTATGCCTGGATCCCATATCTTGTGTTGTAACTTTCCACTTGCCACTCCTTCTTTCGGATGTTCTTCTCCAGGTTTCCACACTTTATGCTGCATCGCTCCACTAGTTATGCTCTTGTAATCTTCTGTTGTCTTCCTTTTGCTGCTTCTCTTCTGTTTCACTGCTGCTGGTCTCTTCCGGGATTCTTTCACCATCATCCGCCTCATCATTTCAATTTCTCTGTCTAACAAATTTTCTCCAGCATCTTCAATAAAACCTCTACTCACAAAACAATTGTTAGAATAAAAAATATAAGGCTTCAGTGCCTTATACTCCTTTGCCATCATTTCAGTACGTTGTTCTGAATCCTCCTCCACTGTCAGCACATCAATATGTTGATCCAAACTTTCCAAAGAATCTTCTGAAGAATTTTCAAGATTGTCAACCAGTCTTCCTCTCATACCATCTGTTTCCATGATGTCTTTTCTCTCTTGCTCACTGCACTGAACTCTTTCTTCTGCAATCTCCCTGTCATACTCTGGGTTCTCCAACAAATATTATAGCAATGCAATTTCTCTGTAGCATCGTTGAAGCATATCATCATCACCTGTATTCATACATAAACCAACTGTTACTTCCCTTATCTATGCTTCAGACTGATCTACTTCTTCTACATCCATAAGAACTTCCTCTTTTGCTGTAACAGTTTCACAAGATTGCACATCCTTCTCAACACCTGTAATCACATCACAATTGTCAGCTATACAAACACAAGAGTTCACATTATCCAACTGATCTGGATCTACCCAATAAATCAAGAAATCATCAATGATCTCCTCCTCTGTTTCATCAATGGAAACCTCCTCTGCACCTACAAACACACACAACTCATTAGTTTTAAAACTGTAATAGTTTTTAGTCTTGACTGCTTTCTTCAGCACTTCCCTTTGATCAGATCTGCATGTGGAATCTTCAAATTTCATCTCTAGCACAAGAACTCTAAGTCCCTTTTTCAACAAGGCAACCACAATTTGTCTCAACCTCCTTTGCAATTGTCACTAAATCACTCTCTTTCCCTTCAGTGGAAAGATCCATTTTTCTTTCCGATTTTCCTGCTCTTGCAGCCATTCTTCCAGTACCTGCAACTGTGCCTTTATTTCTGCAATCTTTCTTTCTCGAACTCCTACAGTCATCTCATCTCTGTGGCATTTCTCTGAACCTCTTTCTCCTCTAGAAAAACTCCTTCTGCCTCTGGCAGACTGCTTCCTCATGAGTTTCTCACTCACCATGAGTTGTACTAGCCTCTGCAACAACAATCTCTCTTGCTGCCACTTACCTTACCAAGCTCTCCTCACTCAGTCTTTTGGTAAGTGCTTGGTTCACTATCTCTGGAACCTCTTGAGCACTCCTATGCTCTCTTCAGGCTATCTCTTCAACTCACCTTCTTCTTCAGGACATTGCACTTGTCCTCCTTATCCAGCCTTCAGCTGAATGGCAGGTTCACTTCCACCTTCTCTGCAACCATAAACTTAAATCATAAATTTCAGATCAAAAAATCATCTCACCTTTAAGATCTTGCATGATGTTGTCTTCTTTCCACTTCTGCAATCCTGTTCACTTGTGTAGTTTGCATATCAGATTTAAAAATCATTCTTCACACATTCAAAGAAACATTCTTCAGCTGTATTCATTCAAAAAAAAACTTCTTCAACAAAGTATTCCTGCTCTAATACCACATGATGCAGGGTAGGCCTGCAAATAACCAGGATCTTTTCTCCTCACTCATGCATATAAAAGCATGCGCCTAAAATCAAAAACCTCATTCAATTTCACACATCATATCAAAATACAATTTAATCACTTCATTCAGGATTCGATCCATAGCTTTACTGCGCCCTTCTATCTTTAAAAATCTGGTAGATGTACCAGTTTATAAAACTTATAAATTCTGAATGTGTTCAAAGCTTAACACATTACACTCGAGCTATATGAATATCGGTTCAATTCAACATTTCAACATTTCAATGCAGAGTCTATTCCTTCACCACTTAATACACTTACCATTAAATGTTGAGCCTACTCTGCGTTAACCATTTATAACAACTCAAATCAAAGTACCAAATATATGCGCCTTTCCCCTTACAGCGTATGCAGCGGTTTCACATCAACACAGGTATTTTAATATTTACAGTCGATTTTATCAAACAATTCCAGATCTCAAATTATTAACTGAATTCAATGCGAATTCATACCTTCTTCAACCATTCTGCGCCTTTCCTATACAATGCAGTAACTTTTCAATGCCTTAAGACCCAGTCAGATTAAACTATAGGATACATGCATAGTATCATAAAAACCATTATACTCAAATGCCTGAGAGCTTAAAATTAAACTTTGGCACTCGCTCCTCTCTCTCCACCCTCTGAGAGCTTCGCTTGCCTCTTTCTTTATAATTAAAGGATAGGCCTTCTCGGTCCTTATCCGATATAAAAGTAGGCTTTTTCTTTTTACATAATGATTTAAAGCATGAAGCTTTATTCTCCACCATTATCCTAATTTTAACTGAAAACATATAGAAATTCTATCCCAGATTTTTCTCCTAAACTATTTCTCCCATATCCTTCTATTTAGAAAAAGAATATTTACATAATCCTTACTTTCCTATTTTATTAAAAATCACAAAATATTTAAATTTATTACACCCCCTTTTTATTCCATATTTACAAATGAAGATGGTCTTGATGCTCCTGCATCAAATCACCAGCAATGCGAGTAGCTAAAATCTGTCTAGGATCCTTTAGGTCCTTAATTACAACATCGTGAGGTGAAAATTCAACGATTTTACCTTCACCTGAATGAGTTATCTGATATACAGATAGAAGGTTGCAGGATAAGGTTGGAACACATAATATATAATTAAATTGACCATTGTCTATATGAAAAGTTCCAGTCCCTACAACACTAAGAGATCTATCATCACCAACATATATATTTTTGGTGTTACAAACATTTAAAGAAGAAAACATGGATTTATTTTTGGCCATGTGATAAGAAGCTCCAGAATCAATGAGCCACTCATGAGAATGAGAGGAAGAATATACATTTAGTGCATAGCTAGACCGAGATGCTTGACAACCACATGCAGAAAGTGCCATTCCTGAAGATGAATTTGAAGAGTGCTCCAAATGGATGTTATGCTTCTTCATTGCTGCTTCCAAGGATTCCATATTCTTAAAGCATTTAGATTCTAAGTGGCCATCTCGATTACAAAAGTTACAATGTCTATCAGTCTTCTTCCATTTGTTTTTATTGGTCTTATCATTTTGCTGAAATGATCTTTCATTTTGAGGCTGAGTTTGCTTAGGACCCTTGTTTGGTTTAGGACCATTCTTTTTAGGATATGACTTCTCAGGATTCTTTAAATTTGGTTGCTGCTGGGCGGCTAACGCTTTCTTGGAAGAGTTTCCAAGATTAAGAAGAACAAGGTGTAAGAGTTTTTCTTGTTCTCTTATTAAAGAATCACAAAAAGAGTCAAAGGAAGGGGCCTTGTAGTCTTTTCCTTGACAAATGAAAGCTTCCCTTGTAGAATGGAAGGTGGAAACAAATACAGAGTAGGCTGGTCCCAACTTAGTAAGGATGGAATAAATAAGGGTACTATCTTCTTTCTTAACCTTAACACCTTCCAAGAGAAGTCTAAGGATCTTGAACTTGGACAAAAAATATTCAATGCAAGAAAAATTATTGGGGTCCAATGTAAGCAACTCATTTTCAAGTTGATGGGCTCCAAGTTCATTTTTTATTCCAAAAACTTTAGTAATCTGCTTCATTGCTTCATGAGGAGTATTAAGTTCTACAATATGGAATCTATGATCGGGAGAGATAGACATCCCTATCAACCCACGGGCTTGATCTTTCCTATTTTCCCATTTAGCTGCCTTCTCTTCATCTTTCGGCTTGGTTTCTTGGCCTGAGGCTATTCGGTAAAGACCTTTACTTCTAAGTAAATCGACAATGTAGGACCACCATTGGAAGTAGTTGGTGTTGTCAGGAATAACTTGGCATGGACTTTCCATTTTAACAAAAATTGAATCTATATATGCTAAAACTAAGTGTTCCAATGGAAAGATCTCGAAAAATTAGGCTAGTTAAAAAAAAAACGGCTCTGAAAACGGCTTCCGGATGAAGAAGTTATGGCTTTTTGAAGAAAAGTTGATGAAGGCACCGACGGAGTGCGGGATGTGCGGAAATGAAAAAAGATGCCCCTTTTCCAACAAAAGGAGATTTGAACCCAAGACCTCTACTCTCATAAATTAGCTTTGAACCAAGTGAGCTAAACAAAAAGTTTGAGAGAAGACGGAGGGGGGGGTTTGTTTTCTTTTGGTCACTGATGCTTTGGATTGCGTGCTTGCTTGAGAAAGATCGTTTTCTCCCTAAAAAAACAAAAACACAAAACCCAACACTGACATACAAAAAAAACAAGCCTTACGGCTTAAAGTTAGCTTTACCCGAAAACTAAATATTTTCCTCAATGTTTCTGATTTTCCGAGATCACACAAAGGCGCAGCGGAAAAGAGCATACGCATGAGAAAAATCCTTCCTTTCTATTTCTAATTTGCCCAGATCGCACAGAGTGGCAGGGCAAAGAGCATACGCAGAAATGAAAGGTATAGATCCGGTAATAGAAAAGAGCTAAATAAACCGAAACTGAAATAAACAGAGAGAAAATAACTATAAACTGCAAATAAACACTATATACCTCCAAATCTTAAAAATGACGCAGCTAGGGCTACCGGAAACGTTTTCGCGTGAAACAAAAGGGGTTCCTCACTGGAACAGATGCTCCTAAAATAACAGAGAAGTCCTCTCGGCCCGAAAGCAGTGAAAAATAGCAGATCTAGGAGATGGCAGTTGGATGCAGTTGTACCGGCTTCAGATTTGGATCACCAACAGACGCGGCCCTCAAATAGCTCTGATACCATGTAGGAATTTAAAGGGTAAGTTCCTCAGATAGAACACCAAAGGACACCGCTCACAAACAGATCATAGATCAATACACACAGATCAAACCCTCCATGCACTTTAAATAGAAATCATGGACCAATCGGGGGTTAAGCCACGGATCAAGTGTCGGTAATACCGAGGAGAGAATGAATCGTCAGATCACTACATATCATGACCGTCGGATTGTAAGTTACAAATGTACATAGTAAAGAAACACACTTTACCTAACTCCATACTAGACCAAGTTATACTTAACTATTCCTATGTGTCAGAATATCCTAACAGAACATATGCCAAAGTTACAACCCTCGAAAATTGATGTACTAATTTACCCCAACGCGGCCCACAGACTTTTGGTGTTTCATCTCCTACAGTTAGGTTTTTTGATGTTTAGGGTTTTCCATTGTTTCTTAATAATAAATAGGTCTTTGAGCCTCATTGTAACACAGTTCATAAGGCATGTAGCTATCACATCTCTTCTCAGAGATAAGATACCATCACCTGAGCTAGTTTATTTCCATTCTACATGTAAACAGTTTTCAGTACTTTGTTATTAATGAATTGAATTTTTGTTTTCATTTTATCTCTATGTTTCTGTTCATATTCATGTTTCATTTTGTTCTTTCATAAATCTGGATTAGTGGTATCAGTGTGGTCTGTTCTTTCTCTATTTTTTTGTGCATGTTCCCAATGAGGTCGGGGTATAAGGAGTTAGGGCTCGAACTAATGCAACCTTTGTAAGACTGGCATCGTCGACCCTGATGGCATCCCATGGCAAAAGAAAAGAAAGATGAGGGAGCAGGAGATCCTTTCAAAATATTACTTGAAGAATCCCTCGAGCGACAAAGGAATGGAATGATGGACAACTTTGCCCAGATCCTTTGGCAAATGACCATTGGCGACACATCTTCATCCAGTAGTCACTTAAGAGGTGTCACCCCTTTCAACGTACAACTAAACTTTGATATTCTTATATTCGAAGGTCAAATAGATGTAGATTTTGTAGATAAATGGTTGAATCTATTGGAAGGATATTTTTTCATCCATAGTTTCTTCGATAGGGAGAAGAATAAGTTTGCATGACTTAAGGTTGCTCCCCATATCAAGGACTGGTGGGAAACTTAATATGAGAAAAGGGTTGAGGAACCCTCTCTATTTATAGTTGCCCCCTCTTGGAACTCTTTCATAGACATTGTCAAGGAACAGTATTACCCAATGGGGAGCTATGAGGACAATTACATACAATAACCACACTACGATAGCAAAGGCTCCAAGATGTGCATCAACTCACAAATATTTTTCATACTCCACACGCAAAGTTGGGTATCAAAGACTCTTAGTGACATTTGGTGCTCAAGTGTCACGGTTGTCTCCACAAATATATTCAGGAAGAAATGGAGTTCCTAGATATATCCTCTCTTGGTGTAGCATACCAATATGCTACCAAGATTGAACAAAAATTTAAACAAAAGAAAGTGACTTTGCATCTATGAATTGTAATCAGGGCAAGAGCACCCCCAAACCATAGAACAAAGGACAAATCTAATGCGGGTTACCCAAGACAACCCGCCAAATCTGCAAGCAAAGAAAAACACCATGAAGACAAAGGACACAGGAAAGTGGTGTGAGTTCCATAAGAGCCCCACTCACAAAACAATTGAGTGTCACGCCAAGAAGTGAATGGTGGTCGATCTGAAAGCTTCCGAGTCAGATGCATATTTTGACTCTAAGATAGAACCCAAAAAGACGAATCAAAAAGGGAAGAATATTATTGATGCAGAGCCCATCGCCACTATTGGCACCACCAAGACCCAAAAGATTAATCCCAAATATCCATAGGAGTGGGAGCGTCTCTTCCACTCACATATGTGGGTGAAGGGTTCATGGTTACAGTTCATTGTCAACAATGGGAGCCAAAAGACCCTCATTTTAGCAGAGGTCGTGAAGCGGTTGGGCTTATCAACCACACTACACCCGTAGCCATACACCATTGGGTAGCTTCACTAAGGACGATATCTTTGTGTCAGCCAACAATGTTTCCTTCCCTGCAGCATCAAGCCCTTCACGGATGAGGTAATGTGTGATGTTTCTTCTCTTAAAGTTTGTGATATATTATTAGGCCAACCATACTTGTGGAAGCATCATGTTTTGTATGAGTCTAGGCCTCACACCATTATTATTACTTTGGGAAATAAGTTATACAATATACTATAGGTATCCCCACCTATTTCCATCTCTCTTATCTCTTCTAAGAAATGCAATAAGATCATCTCCCAAACTGAGAAATTTGTTTTCCTTTTTTGCTCTAAAAGTAAGGGGAAGATCGTGGCCACATCCATGGGCCGTGGGGAAGGTTACTCCAAGCAGCAGAAGTAGGTGGATAAAGTCATGGAAGAATACAGGGACATCTCCCCACCCACAGGGGTGCCCTTACACTGTCATGCCAAGCATTTGATCGATTTGACCCATGGAGCACCTTTACCTGATGGGTCGGTATATCGTCGCTCCATTTTGGAAAATGAAGAGATAGAGAGGCAAATCTAAGAGTTTCTACAAAAAGGGAAAATATTACCAAATTGCTCACCTTGTGGGAGCCCAATTTTACTTGTACAGAAGAAGGATGGGACCTGAAGGCTCTGCATTAATTATCGGGAACTGAACAAAATCACTATTAGCAAGCAGTATCCAATCTAGCAAATTGATGACCTTCTTGACTAGTGCAAGGGGGAAGAGTATTTCAAAAATATTGATTTGAAATCTGGCTATCACTAAGTTCCAATAAAGCCCACATATGTATGGAAGACCACCTTCAAATCTAAGGAGGGCCTTCTTGAATGGTTAGTCATGTATTTCGGGTTGACAAATGCCCCTGCAACTTTTATGAGGCTGATGCATGACATTTTGCCACACTTCACCAACTCATTCGTGGTTCTATATCTAAATGACATTATTATATTCAGAAAGAGTTGGTAAGAGCACTTAAACCACATTCGACAGGTCCTTCGAACCCTGCGACAACACAAACTATGTGCTAACCTGGAGAAATGCTGCTTTGGCATTAGCTAGGTCGAATATTTGGGTTACATCTTAGATGAGAAAGGCATGCATGTGGATCTGGCTAAGATCCAAGTCATTCGGGATTGTCCAGCCCTGACCACTCTAACATAGATTCACATCATTTTGGGCCTTGCCAATTTTTATCAGAGGTTGATGTTGAGATTCTCCCATATCACTTGACCTTTGAGTCAATTTACCAAGGACAGAGCAAAATAAAAGTTTTCCTGGTTTGAGTCCCAATAGAAGCCATTCATTGAGCTAAAGCACCACCTCTATTCTGCACTTATACTCACATTTCCATACTTGCAACAACCATTTGAAATCAAGACAGACACCTCTGACTATGTTATTGGTGTAGTTCTCACCCAACAAGGGCATCTAGTGGCTTATCATAGTGAGACACTTTCTAATACACTTCGGAAGTACCCCACATATGATAAAGATATGTATTCTATCGTGCAATCTTTCCAACAATAGAAAAATTACATTCTAGGGAAGGAGATGATCATCCACACAAATCACCAACCTCTTCAGTTTATACATACATAAGGGAAGTTGTAGAATGATCGCCATCAGAAGTGGTCTACATATCTGCAACAATTCAACTTGAACATTAAGTATAAGAAGGGTAGCACCAATCATGTTACATATTACCTCAATCAACGCCCATTTGCAGCACTAACTACCATTCTCAACTCTTGTGGCCATGAGACTTGGATGACCGCAACTATACAAGAATGATCCAAAGTTTGCCACCACTTACCAGATGCTAGTGGATGACAAGCAAGTTCCATATTTCCACCTCCAGGACACATTATTATCCTACTGGGGCCACTTGTTTGTTCCTTCAAGTGAGCATGCAAAATTTATTTGGGAGGCACACTCTAGTCGAGTCGCAGCACACTTTGTTGTGGATAAAACTATGGTCGTGCTAAACAAATATTTTTATTAGCCAAAACTCTGATAGGACGTTGGAAAATATATCAATTCTTGCATTTCCCATTCCATCGTCAAGCCAACCATCACAAAGTAAGGCTTATAAACTCCTCTACCTACTCCTAGCCAGCCATGGAAATCCATCTCCATGGACTATTTTTCAAGCCTCCTTTCTACCAAGCATGGTAATGAGTGTGTGTTTGTGCTCATGGACAAATTTTCTAAGATGGTTATATTTTCAGCTTGCAATATCACAGTAGAGGACACTGCCAAACTCTTCTCTGAATGAGTATGGGTACATTTTGGAATCTTGCAAACCATTATATCAAATTGAGATAGTATCTTCTTCAGCGCATTTTGGTCGAGCCTCTAGACTTCATTGGACACTAAGCTCACCAAGCCGGCTGCATTCCATCCCTAGATTGATGGCCAGCCATAGGTCATCAAGAAGATGATAGTGCACATACTGTGCATGTACAACTCCAAGCATCCACGAACCTGGGATGAGAGCCTTCCTTATGTGCAACACAGTTATAACAGAGCTCTTCATAGCTTGACTGGTCACAATCCTTTTCAAGTGGGTTTGGGTCTTTAACCATTGTGTCTGATTGATGTTTTCATGCCTCATGTGACTACACAGGTAGAATCCACACATGTACAATCAAAGGTTGATAAATAGACCTGGTTTATTGAACGAATCCAACAAATCCACCAGTAGGTGCACGACATCTTGGATAAGTCCTATGTCAAGTACAAGCAATAGCATGATCAACATCAAGTGTCGCACAAGTTTCAAGAGGGCGACAAAGTTTGGTTGCATTTTCAGAAAGAACACCTACCATAGCCCATCGAAAGCTCAAACCACTCTGATATGGGCCTTACACCATCACCAAGTGTTATACAATATTTTTTCACACCTCCTACACTTCCCTGTGACATACCCTAAAGTGCCCAAAACATGACCATTATACAGTATACTCATTAATGTATACAACTCATATCCCTCCTTTAACATTGCTTGGAAAATCCCTGGAGCTTTCCTTGTAGAAATGGCTCTTGAAACCATAAAATAAGATTCATCACCCTTATGAAGCTCAAAACCGCGATGATCACCTATTGCACCTTGTTAAGCCAGCAATGGAATCGCTCTGTTCTCTCTCATACCCACGATGGTATCAAAAAGGAAGTTTTCCCAAAGAGGATGAGAATCTTCGTGATATAGAAGCTTCCAGAGCAGCGAGTTGGAGGTGGTTTCCCATAGATGAGGTCGAATCCTACTAATTTGACCTCTTGGTCTCATCCCTATGAGCTACCTCCTTAAGATGTGGGCCTAATCCTATCTTTGGAGGAGGCCTAACTCCCTCTCCCAGCCTATAAATTCCCCCTCTACCATTCCCAAATGGTTGATCTATGTCCATTTGCACCCCTATATTGTGCTTAGAAGTTATTCATTAGACTTGGAGAAGGAGTGTTGGAGAGTTTCTTGGCTTAGACTTGGATTACCACTCAAGAAGAGCCTTTCAACATCAAGGATATGGTTGTAATCTTCCCCTTTATTCTTTAAATAATAATACAACTATTGGTTCATCTTCCCAAAATATATATGTTTATGTATGTATTGGTTTTGCATTCCTTATTCATCTAAATAGGTTATTACTAGATTTTTTATTGGTTTTTGCATGCTTTGTTGTCTCTTAGTTATTTGTGCAGGTACATAAGTGCTGGAAGAAGCAGGAACAAGTTCGTGACACAAGCAGTTCAAGGATCACAACAAAGAAAATCAGATTAGCATCAGAGAAAGGCAGGCCTTCTCTCTTGTTCTATTTTTCAATTATAATCTAGGAATATGTCTAGTTGATTGTCCCTTCAGTTGCTAGATCCACTCATTGGGAAAGAGGGATTGTCTTTGTCTGCAGAGAGGATTAACCTTCTCAACGCCAAGGTTTTGGGAGACAATGATTTTGAGCTCAAGATTTCCCCCATTCCTTGGCCTGCACCTAGTGTTCAATGTGGACTGCATTTGGCCGTACTTTCCACATTATTGGACAGATCGTACATTGCAAAACAACTCACACCAACAGATTTAAAGCCAGACTGCATGGAGAAAGTCACAACTAATCAGATCATGGACACACAAATCAAGAACACTCGCTAGCAAAATATCCAATTGTATTGGGTTGCCAAAGTTGGTCAACTCCTGCACCAAGGCAAGTGCCTCACTAGGACCAAGTTCAAAAAAAGTTTCCCCATATCATGGAGGAACTCAATGCAATGGGGACCATTGCTTCCTATGTTATCATTATGACTAATGTGTTTTCCTTGATGGCAACCAACTTGATAAATATGTCAACATGATGGTAGTGGGATGATTATACAGGTTGGTACAGATGTGACAGAGAGAATGGACAAAGGAATATCATTTCAGAGACAGAAGGATGATAAAGGTGAATTTTTGGAAAGTATATGTGGGTCTTGTGAAAAAAGGTCATGTACATATGTGGGTATGATGAAGAGAAGTCAAGTACAGTTTTTGCACCATGGTATTATGAATACCATGGGTCTTTACCATGGTATTATCCCATAGTAATGAGCGTGATAACGGATATTTGATCTCGTAAAAGAATACCATCGGAATTACTATGGGATTGGCATAAGGTATTGGTTAAGGCTCATATTATATAAGGAGATGAGGATCAAGTGTTAAGGGTACGCATATGATGGATTATTGATGAGTGACTTGGTCTGAAATAGGAGTGCACTAAGGATCATGGAGATGGATCAGATCTGATCGATTTGAAATGACCAGATATGGAATAATTTGTTTATGGTTTGATAGATCTATGATGATAACATTATGATGTGCATTTGTAAGGCATGTCGTGATTTGGATTTGACAAATGTTGTGTTACAACAAAGGTATGTCTCAATGATTATAGATTTGTACACAGGTTTTACACTGAGAATTTGCGTACATACATGGATCCTCTATAGGGTAGTTGCGTATATATTTTGAAGTATGGACATATCTATATGCAAGTGTGGTGAATGATAATTGCATACATACGTGGATATGGTTTATAAGAGTCACCTACATCTGCTAGGGTTTTGTAATATGAGTTGTTATTGATGTCTGCTTATTTCTGTTATGTTTGTTGTTGTTTGTTAATGATGTCTCTCACATGATATTTTGTGTTTAATAGTTCTGGTTGGGTTGAATTGGTTATGGAATGATATGTTGATTATATATTATGCCACTTTGTGATGATTTGTATCTAGTTCAGTGATCTGTGATGGTTTAGTATGTGATTTAGTAATTGATTCAGTGTGACAGTTTTTATCCTCCACAATGTCCCAAGCTCGATTTTGACAAAAATAGTGATTAAGACAAAGTTTTTAAGTATTTTGAGATATGTATGTAGGTCTGATTAAGGAAACGTGTGAACATACGTGGGTATGACTTAGAACAATAGTGTATATATTCTAACATATGGTTGATAAGTGTTTTTTAGTAGTAGCAACTAGATTATGTGATCGGTAATAGTGCCTGGCTTGCTATATTGATGTATCTGATGGTTTATACCTGTTATGGTTTGGTTTGATTCAGTAGTAAGAAATGGTAGAAATTCAATGATCTAATTGGTTCAATGATTAAGTGATTTGATACAATGATTTTTTTCAGTAATCTTATTTGATATTGGGCTTAAATGATGATAGCGGGTCCAGTCTAAAAATATGATGAAAATTGGCCTACAGGTTTGATGTTTTGGATCAGGTGGATCCTGTATGAAATATTATGAAACGTGGCCCACAAAGGTGTTGAGGGTTGGAGCCTTCAATGAGGAATTCGAAGCTTCCTTCCAATCGTATCTAATGAATCATATCAAGGGGTCAAAGCTCCCTTCTCGTAGGTTCTGGTAAATGCGATCAGGGGTTTGGAGCTCCCTTCCCGTGGAATCTGGAGAATGAGAGAAGGTTGTAGCCTTTTGCAGGTGGGTGCTTTCGTACTGGTATGAGTTTGTGCCAATACAAGATTGTAAGATGTTTTCCTTTATAATAAAAGATGAAGATAGAGACAATGGAAATGGTGGTTTTCTGCCACATTGGGTTTCCACCTAAAAATCTTGGTGTCCTCATGTGTTGATGTGTTTCTTTATTCTTACTGCTCGTGGTTACTGTTCAATTAAAGGCTAATTAAGTAATAACATACTGGTTAAAGTAGAATAGATGATGAAATATATGAAAAGTTAGCTAACTAGATATATGACGTTTTCTTTCATCATAGTCGTGTACATATGCTAGTTTACTTAATGACAATAGCGTACAAAAATTTGAATAAGAAAATTGAAAGGTTTAAGTGATTTTTAACATACTAATTCACCCCCCCAGTATTTTTCCCAGCATCCTAAGGAGGGAGGAATGATCCAGGTGGATATTGGTGGCCACCTGCCTATTCCACTTGGACCCCCACCATTTTTTCTTTCAATTTCCTTAATTGTAGCACATTTTACTATTTTTGGAAGATTTTCAAATCCTGAACTTCCAGAGCAATTTTGAGGCCCTAAACGGCATTTTTTATTGGGAAAAATTGTAGAATAATATAGGGGTTTGCAGTAGAAATTTGTAGTCCTTGAATATATCTTTCTAGCGAGGTATTGTATGCATCAAACATAGATCGTATGTCAAAGTTATGACCCTGGGAAGTTGATGTACCAATTTATCCCAACGGGGACCACAGACTTTTGGCACTCCATCTCCTAGGGTTAGGTTTCTTGATGTTTATAGTTTTCCATTGTTTCTCAATGATAAATAGATCTTCGAGCCTCATTATAACATAGTTCATAAGGCATGTATCCATCACATCTCTTCTCAGAGATACGATACCATTGTCTGAGCTAGTTTATTTCCATTCTGCATGTAAACAGTTTTTAGTACTTTGTTATTAATGAATTGAATTTTTGTTTTCGTTGTATCTTTGTGTTTCTATTCATATATGTATCTCATTTCGTTCCTTCATAAATCTTGATTATTCTTTAATGAAAATATGGGCAATAACAATTGCCTTGTGGGTATAGTTGACAACTATAAAGTGATATACTTTACTCAACTTTTCCACAACTACCATAATGGCATCATGTTGTCTAGATGTATTTGGTAGTACTGTGATGAATTCCATAGAGATGGCTTCCCACTTCTACTTAGGAATGTAGATTAGTTGCAACAATCTTGTTTGATGTTTACACTCCACTTTCACTTGTTGACACTCCAAACATCTGGAAATATACTTGGAAACATCATTTTTCATGTCTAGCCAATAGTACATCATTTTAATACATGTTTTCATTTTTTGATAGCTAGATGACTTGAATAAGGTATTTTATGAAACTCATCAAATATGAGCTTCTTAAAGTCACACATACAAGGTATATACCACCTCCTTTTGAACTTTAGTAAACCATGATATATGAGTGATTAGTTCTTACTCAACACTCCTTTTAGCTCTTGATTAATCATTTCTTCACTTGTTGGTAATGCTCATCCTGATGCATTTCCTCTTTGATCCTTTCTTTGATATTAACCTCAAAAGTTTTAATGGATACCACATGAGCCACTTGCGTCTTCTATTGAGTGCATTTGCTACTTTATTTTCCTTGCATTTGATATATTTTATTTCAAAAGAACATTTGTTAAAAAATTACAGTTGCCTTTCTTGTCTTGCATTCAGGTTGGGTTAGTCAAATAAATAACTCAACCCTCATTGATATAAGATGAAAACAAATTTCCTTCCAAGCAGGTATTGCCTCTAGATTTTCATTGAATGCACTCTTGCTATTAGTTCCAAATCATGAGTGATATAATTTTGTTCATGTTCATTCAACATCCTTGATTCATAACAAACTACTTATTTGTCTTTCATTAAGAATCCACTAAGCCTCTCCTTGCAAGCATCTATGAAAACCACAAATTATTTTTTTGGGTATGTTGTTCTTAATATTGGTGCATGTGTGACTAGATTCTTTAATTACTCAAAACTAGCTACACATTATGTTTTCCATTGGAATTTAATTCCTTTTCTCT
Source organism: Pinus taeda (assembly GCA_000404065.3). Lineage (NCBI taxonomy): Eukaryota > Viridiplantae > Streptophyta > Pinopsida > Pinales > Pinaceae > Pinus > Pinus taeda. The sequence goes on along the minus strand of APFE031229294.1, from coordinate 46,460 downwards.
ATAATGTTGTGATTAGATGTCCAATATTTGAGATATTTTGAATAAATATTTATTAACACCTAGCCAAACCCATGAACGATATAACTTCAGCCACACTCTGAGGAGTAGGCCACTCCATAATGGCCTTAATATTATCAGGATATACTATTCCTCCATCCTTGAAAACATTGTGTCCCAAGTACTAAACTTGTGATTGGAAGAAACCACATTTGTTGAGCTTGGCATAAAGCTTGTGTTCTCTCAACAACTACAAACATGCTGCAAAATTTTCTTCATGTTCCTCCTTGGTCTTAGAATAAACCAAAATGTCATCTACAAAGACTAGCACAAAATTTTCCAAGTACGGACTAAGAGCACTGTGTTGAGAAATGGCAACAAGAAATTACAACTTAATTTGTCCTTGAATTAAAATTTGAATTAAAATCAAATTATATTCTCATAGCAACTTGTAAATAGTTAATTAAGTTTAATTAACCTAATTATCCTAGGAATTTCGAATTGGAAGTCTTTATGTAGTCATGTAGATGTTATCCCTAAGTTTTAGTGGTCTATTATGAGTTTAAATTGAGTTGGAAATTAGATCATTAAGTTTATTGAGTTATGTTCAGTTAAATTAGTTCCAAACTGTTTGATGACCTAATAGAGGGTTAACAATCAGTTGGTTCCCTAGTGTAGCCACAAGTGCTACTACAGTTAACTGAATATTCCCTCATGAGAAACTCATGCATGTCAGTTTAGAGAAAGACCCAGTTGAGACTAGAGTGCAGGGACAATATACTATCAGTAGTATTATATGCTGGAGTGTAAATAGCATGCATGCATTAGAAATTGATCCTATGTTTGGATTGCGCAATTTTGGAAGCATGAATTCCGTTTTAAATACGGATTATTCATCCTAGGAATTACGCAAGAGATTAGGGGCTTCGAGAGATGCATAATTGGCTAAGTTTTGGATAAGAGCTAGCTTATGAGCTGAGAGAGTTGAGCATACTTGTGCAGAATTGTTCTAGTGAGAAAAAGCTTTGTATCTTCACTTATATTTCTGATTTATGCAATAAATATAGCGGGGTTTTGAACAGTGGCTTTCCCCAGATACATCTTGTGTTATGTGTCATTGATTTATCTTCTTCTTCTTCTTACTTTTTTCAATCGATCTATTGGCTTTCACCGATTGAAAGTAGAAGTAGATTCTTGTCCTGTGATTTCGTAAATTTCATGTGCTTCTAAATTTACAGGAAGTTTTACATGGTATCAAAGCTGAGAAAAGTATACTATATGAGATTTCGAAGTTTTGAGTTTGGGTTACAGGTGAAATTTTAATTTGCAATACATACTTCAAGATTGGCAGATGGTGTTCTATAGTTTCTGGCTCGAATATGCCTTGGAAGGCAGATCGAATCTTATATCCTGGAGGGACAAAATGGAGGTTGTGCTAGAGGATAATGGCTTTAAGGAATTCATTGATCAAGAAATTCTCAAGACAGCAACATCAAATGCATAGAATTTGGCCGAATGGAAGAAGTGTGCGGTGAAGGTGAGGCAGATAATCCTTGAGAGAGTTCGAGACCACATTATCTTGAGACTCCATGGCAAGGAAACTCCGTATGTTATGTGGAAAGAATTGACAAACTTAGAAAAATAAAAATGGAGAAAGGCAAGACTATTCCAATATACTTGACCAAGTTCACTCAATGTAATGATGAACTTGAAAGCGTTGGAATCACGGTTGTCGAGGATGATATGGTGAGTCTTGCTCTTCTTGGACTCTCAAAGAGGGCATAGTTATTAGGACTCTGTCAATGGTTGGGAGAAGTTGTCAAATTGGGAATGATTATGGTCGGATTTGATGCAAGAGGAGATCAGGAGGAACACCAGGGATGGCTCTTCATCAAAGACTGATGATGAAGATAATTGTGCCTTAGCAATTAAGGTGAAGAAGGGGAAAGGGAAAACTTCTCATTCCAAATTAGATTCTTTTCATGGAGGTAAGAAGAAAGACATGATGAAAGTTAAGTTCTTTCAATGTAATCAGTTGGGCCATTTTGATACAAATTTTCGACTCAAGAAGTCCAAGAAGAAGTCCTCAAGAGGAGCGGTAGGTGAGGCTTTGGCCTCTCAATCTGAATTGGAATTTTACCTCATTGTATGCATGGTCTCATCAATGATGGGAAGTGTATGGTACTTATACAATGGAGCTTCATTCCACATGACTAGCAACATAGAGTTATTTAGTGACCTAGAGGAGAAAGATCTCCAGATGCATTCAAGATGGGTGACGACGGGAAGTATAATGTTACTGGATTGGGCACAATTACTTTTCAGAGGGAGAATGGGGATCCACTCACCTTGAAGAATGTTATGTATGTTCCCGGGTTGAAGAATAACTTGGAATCTGTTTCCATGCTTGAGGATAGAGGCCTTGATGTGGTCTTACTGAAAGGAAAGGTGTTCTTTCAACACATAGCCATGGGTCAATTAAACAAGATAGGGATTCGAGTGAAGAATATTTATAAGTTGGAGGTAGAGGATTGTGTTGCTTTCAGCACAAAAGTAGAAAGGGTGCAGAGCCGAGATGTTGGCGAGTTGTGGCATAGGCAATTGGGCCACTTGCATCATGAGGCTTTGAAGATATTGTGGCAAATCTCTATCAGTCTTCCCAAAGGTACGCTTGAGCAAGTTGATACATGCAAGGGGTGTACTTTGGGAAAATATGTCAAGTATTCCTTTCACGACAGAGACAGTCGAGCAGAGGCTATATACTAGAGCGAGTCCATTCATATGTGTGTGGACCATTCTCAATAGCATCCAAAGCCAAACACAGGTATTATGTTATATTTGTTAATGAATATTCTCGTAAATCTTGGATATTTTTCTTACAAAAAAAGGATCAAACTTTCACAAAGTTTTGTGAGTTTAAAGCATTGGTGGAGAAAGAGTCGGGCAAGAAGGTTAAATCTATATGGAGTAATAATGGTGATGAGTATGTCTCAAACGAGTTTAAGAAATTTTGTGTAGCAGAAGGGATTAAACGGGAATTGACGGCATCCCAAAAACCCTCAGCAGAATGTGGTGGCCGAGAGGAAGAACAGAAGCATAGTAGGGGAAAAAGGGTGATGTTCGATGATCAGGGCCTACCACTACCCTTGTGGGTTGAGGCATGCAACACAAAGGTTTATTTTTAGAACTGTACCCCACATCGAATACTTGAGATGAAGACACCAAAGGAGGCTTATTCCGATAAGAGGCTAGATGTTGGTGACTTCATGATTATTGGGTCATCGTATATTTCCATGTGACCAAAGATGCACAGAAGAACCTTGAGCCTAGAGCAGAGTTGGGGATATTTTTGGAGCACACTAATAGACCTCACAACTATCAAGCGTACTTGCCAACCAATAGGATGACAGTGGTTCACAAGGATGTCATATTCAATGAGGAGAAGGCCATCTGAGTTTCCCTTGAGAGGGAGCTTGAGCTACATGTGGATGAGGAGCTTTTAGCTCCAAAGGTTTAGGAGTGTCAGATTGATTTCAATCAACCACATGTAGAGGATTCGAGAGTGGAGACATCCACTCAAGCAAAGTCTTCCAGAGAGGGAAGAAAGCGCACCTAAGAGGCTGAAATATTATTGGATGATGCATGGGAGAATGTGGGAGAGCCCACTGCTCATCACAGGGAAAAGGAGGTCACCTGAGAGGTACATTGGATACATGGCTCTTATAGCAAAGTGTGTTGTGAAAGAGGCATCCTCCTTTAAGGAAGCAGTGCAGTAGCCGGCTTGGATTGATGCCATGGTGGAGGATTATAACTCCATAGTTCATAACAATGTTTGGGATGTGGTCTCGAGACCGGAGGAAAATTCAATGGTGAGCTCCCATTAGCTTTACAAGGTAAAAAAAGCTGCAAATGGTAGTGTGGAGAAATATAAGGCTAGATTTGTGGCCTGTGGCTTTTCATGGGTAGACGAGATTGACTATGATGAGACCTTTTCTCCTGTTACAAGGTACTCATCAATCAGATCTATATTGGCACTATCATAACAGATGGGTTGGAAGATACATTAGATGGATGTGAAGACAACCTTCCTTAATGTCGTGATTGAGGAAGAGGTGTACATAGAGAAACCTGAAGGTTTTGAGACCTTTGACCATGAGTCGCATGTGTTTCGGCTCAAGAGAGTGTTGTATGAGCTGAAGCAAGAACCCCATGCTTGGTACACAAGGATATATAGCTACTTCACTGGGTTGGGCTTCATGAAGAGTGAAGCAGATGCGAACCTGTACCACATAGTGGTGGAAGGTAAATTGTTGATCATTCTACTTTATGTTGATGATCTCATACTGGCAATTGATGATCAGTTGATCAAGTCTTGCAAGGAGGACCTTACAAGAGAGTTTGAGATGAAGGACATGGGGCTCATGCATTACTTTCTTGGCATGGAGGTATGGCAGGGAAATGGGGAGTTGTTTGTGTCTCAGGGAAATTATTCCAACAAGATACTCAAGGGATTTTGCATGGAGAGCAGCAAACCCATGGAGAATTCTCTAGAAGGTAACTGGAGGAGGGAGGATGCTACTTCAGAGAAAGTAGTGGAAGATATTATTTATAGGTAGCTTGTGGGTTCACTCATGTACTTGGTGAACACACGACTAGATATGTGATATGCAGTTAACCAGTTTAGTCAAGTGATGTTTAGGCCTACCAATTTGTATTGGAAGGCAGAAAAGCATGCGTTGAGATACCTTAGGGGCACTTCGCAGTATGGATTATGGTATAGACAGATAGAGCGAGTGAAGCTTCAAGGCTTCACCGATGCAGATTGAGCAAGGAATCCATCTGACAGGAAGAGCACATCAGGAGGTATCTTTAGTATTTGGTTAGTGACAGTTTCTTGGTACAGCAGGAAACAGAGATCGGTTGCACTTAATTCGGCAGAGGCGGAGTACATCGATGTGATTCAGGAAGCATGTGAGGCCATCTAGATGAGGAAGATCTTGTTTGGTTTGTTTGGTCAACAGATGGATCCAACTTTGATTTACTGCGATAATCATAGTTGTATCAAACTCTCTGAAAATCCAGTGTTTCATGATCGGTTCAAGCATATTGATATCCAATATAATCATCTCAGAGATTGTGTATTGAGGTGGATTATTTTTTTATAGTACATTCCCATGGAGGAGCAAGATGTTGACATTTTGACAAAGGCATTGTCAAGATGTAAATTCGAATTTCATAGAGACAGGATCGGGGTAGCTAATAATCCCTTTCTTGTTGAGAGGGAGTGTTGAGAAATGCCAACAAGAAATTCCAATTTAACTTGTCCTTGAATTAAGCTAAGAATTAAAATAAAATTCTATTCTCATAGCAACTTGTAAATAGTTAATTAAGTTAAGTTAACTTAATTAGCTTAGGAATTTCGAGTTGGAAGTCTATTTGTAGTCATGTATATGTTCTCCCTAAGTTTTAGGGGTCCAGTATGAGCTTAAATTGATTTGGAAATTAGATCGCTCATTTTACTGAGTTATGTTCAGTTAAATTAGTTCCAAAGCGTTTAATGAACTAATAGATGACTAATAGTCAGTTGGTTCACTAGTGCATCCACAAGTGCTACCCTAGTTAACTGAAGATTCCCTCATGAGAAACTCATGCATGTAGGTTCAGAAAAAGACCCAGTGGAGACTAGAGTGTAGGGAGAGTGTGTTGGATTGAGGGGGCTTGGACCTAGGTTCGGGGTTAGCTCTGTTAACCAACAAAATCCTACACTACTAGCCCTTTCGAAAATAAACCGCGTAGCGCATGTTGCGGTCTCACCCAATGCAGTATTAGGGGGTGCTAAAACTAGGTTTCTACATCTAGAGGGCTATGTGATGTGTTTTCTACAGATCTAGGGCTTTATCTTGAACTTCGAAAACCCTAACGCTTGAAACCCAGAACTTAGAGTAAATAACAATTAACATATTTATGTCACTCGCTAATTGCGCTAAACATGCATAACATCATATAAATAACAGGATCTATGTGTTTACGAATCTATTAAGTATTTTTCCCGATTAAGTGCATTCAATAGTTTATAAGTATAGAAACCTCATAAATAAATAGTAATACATAGATAAACAAATATCACTTCAAAATATGTCTTTATTATGCTTCAGATTATCAGTTACAAACTCTTTCCAACCCTGGATACACAGCTGTAGGGGCCTGCACACTCAGTTGCGGACTTACCAAGGCCTCCGTTCACACAACTGCAAGAGCCTTCCCCTTTGTCCAAGTACAGAATAGACAAATTCAGACTCAACTCATGCACTTCCTATTGCTTACCTATGACTCTTCTATGACTTCCTTTTATACTCTTTTTTCATTACAATACCATGGTCTGTGAACCATGGGCAGGTCTCAAAACAACTTGCCTTTAACAAACTAAGGGGATTTGACCTTCCTAAAACCCCTTTGACTCCTATTGACCTATGTCACTTGCGCTCCACTCCTCAAAATGTGGAGACTTTACAACAAATTTAACATAATTTAACAAAATCTGACCCAGGGGACCCCATCCCAACATAATGTATTATCAGTTGTATTATTTACTGGAGTGTAAATATCATGCATGCATTAGAGATTGATCCTATGTTTGGATTGCCCAGTTTTGGAAGCATGAAATCCCTTTAAATACAGGCTATTCATCCTAGGAATTGCACAAGAGATTAGGGGCTTGGAGAGCTGTAGAATTGGCTAAGTGTTGTCCAAAAGCTAGCTTGTGAGCTGAGAGAGTTGAGTATACTTATGTAGAATTGTTCTAGTGAGAAAAATCTCTAATTATTCACTCATATTTTTGATATATGCAATACAGATAGCGGGGTTTGAGCAGTGACTTTCCCCAGATACATCTTGTGTCATGTGCCATTGATTTATCTTCTTCTTGTTCTTATTATTTTCAATCAATTTATTGGCTTCTATTGTTTGAAAGTAGAAGTAGATTCTTGTCCTATGCTTCAGTAAATTGCATGAGCTTGTGAATCTACATGAAATTCTACATGTTTTTCATTACATATATAAAATTTATTGGAGCATTTGTGAGTCTAAATGGCACCACCATATTGAGAGAAATTGGATAGAAATTTATTTCTCAATCAAATTGGTTCAAGGATCGACACCAGTGTTGAAATATTCATATCGCATTAGCACTCTAGAGTTGGTGGAACTAAAATTGAAATAAAGGAAATGTTGGACAAGAGATACATCAGACCCAATGTATCGTCGTGGGGAGCTCTAGAACTATTTGTGAATAAAAAGGACGGTACATTGAGATTGTGTATTGACTACGAGTAGCTAAATAAATCCACAATAAAAAACAAGTATCATTTTCCTAGGATTAATGACTTGTTTGAAGAACTGAGAGGAGCTACAATATTTTCAATGAAAGACTTGAGTTCTAGGTACCATTAGCTGTGAATTAGGGATGAAGACATCCATAAGATAATTGTCAGAACTAGGTATGGGAATTATGAATTTGTAGTGGTGCCATTCAAACTCGCCTATCACCCTAGCTCATTTACAATAATCATGTTGATGTGAGACTTTCTGTAACACCAATTTTCAAGTCAGTATGCCAATTAGAAAATAGTTACACATTAAAATATATCATTATTTTCACTTTACAATTATGATACCAATACATGTATACACAACTTTCAATCAAAATTCTAAATCCAACACACATTTGCATACAACAACCAATCACCCTTTAAACACCACCAAGTGTGGTGAAACCACACTATAACAGATATCAACTTTGTTCTCCCAAGGGTCTAGTGTAGAACCTTAGCTTTGTACCACACTATAATGGCCCCCAAACCCCTCATACTTCCCAAGGTGATGGGAGTTGTCACTTATGATTAACCCAAACTCCAAGGCCTCTTTATGGAAATGGGGTTACAGAATTTCCCTCCTTCCCAAAGTTAGTGGAATTAGCCTTGAATAACATTATTGCATTCGGCTTGTCAAAATCCTATCAGTGATGTAAACTTTACTTCAATAAAATTCCTTTATTGAAAGTTATACCCTTATTAATATTGACATATTATATAGTACCACATGGCTCCCTACAAGTCCAATGGATTAACCTCCTCGTGGCTTAAGCCTTTCCCAACCACTCTGATTGAAATCAATGGTTTGTATTAATCGTGGGGTCCCCTACATCCAAAGCAATCAATGGGGTTCATTGTTAGCACTTTCCACATTAGTTAATGGACAATCCTTTGTTGTGCCTTATGTTAATTGTGCCCACAACCAAGGATGGGTCAACCGAACCAGGAACTAAATAGAGGTGCAGATGGAAACTTTCCCATATTGAAACACCAAATTTATCGCCACACTCTCTGTTACCCATGCCAAGAGATAATGGAGATGATCATGAGTCTTCTGATAGGTTCATTCTAGGATGACATGGCGTGTCACATGGCACCATCTACGTGTCCACTTGTCCATGTAGAGTCCATGTCATCTGAATCCACATCAGTCTACATTCAAAATGTCCTACTAATTTCATATTGACATTAGGTTAATGTCACCATACCATGTTGCATCCTCTCTTAGTACCACATGTCATCCAAAAACTAGCCACCTTGCTCTTCATGATGGTCACCCCTTCTTGACACATGTCACGCTGAGATCATCCCACATCAGTAGTATTGCCACATCATCTGGCCCATGTCCTATGGACTCCTTGCATGGCATCCACAAAGACCTAATTGGATTTTTTGGTGTCTACCACCTTAGTCCAATTTAGGGTCCCACAGGGCTGAGCTTGATGAACCTCATCATTGGGTAAATATATGGACCTTAATACACCTCCTAGATTATTTAAATCAACTCTTCTCATAATTACTTACATATTTTGATTATATTTTGCTTAATGAGATGAGTAAAAGGAGATGTTATGCCTAATGGACTAATGTGCATTGATTGCAGGTTTCTAAGAGCAAATCACGGAAATTTTGGCTAATTAAGAGTATAAAATCAAATGAGACAAGGAGGAGACATTGTAGAAGATGAATCCTCCTCATTTACTCCTCACTCATTCAAATATTCCTCCATCAAATCACACTAGCTCGGAGTTACAAGCAGCCAAGTCATGAAGATCAAAAGGCAGTCGAGCCAGTGACAGTTAAAGAGCCAATTCATCTTGAGTTTCGGAGCCGAGCCTCCCTAGATTTAAGGAATTCATTCGAGACTTCAGTTGTATAAATAAGGAGGCCTAGAGCCTCATTAGGATTCTAATTTTTGATGTAAAAGCACTAAGCATTTTTTGAGTTCAAGACTTGTGGAAGACATTGTTATGTAATTTTCTGATTTAATAATGAGAATGAGCATTTCCTTGATCCAGCACTGAGTTGACTCAGAGGGCTGAATATCTTGGGTTAGGGCCCAACCCTAGCAACAAAGGCTCCTCTTCTCATATTTGTATTCTTAGTTGATTTCATATATTAATGATTTAATTGTCTTTAGCATTATTTCATTGCAAGTAGTTGTGGATTTGATTAGTTTGCTTCCATTTGTGCATTCCTGTAGCAGTAGATTAGGAAGGTAAAGGAATATCCAAAACCTATTAGTGGGTGGATCTAGCCTCACTCCTACTTTCAAGGACCATGGTTTGAGGAAAGAACTCCTATGCAGCCCTAAAAGAAAGAATTTTGATTTCTCATGGAATTTAGGGTTTTCTGTTACTTAAGCCATCATTTTACTAGTTTTCAAGAATAGGATTTAATTTCCATTTCTGATGTCTTCAGCCTTGCATCAGATGTCATAAAGGTTTCATATCATTCTACATGATTTCCCATGCATAGGCAACTAGATAATAAAATTATGTTTTTCCTTAGTTTATTGAAAATCTTTCTTGTTTAACATGATTCATGGATAAAATGTCAATGATTGATGCAGTGCAAGAGTTTCAGTAGTAAATAGAGACTTCATGACCAGCAACCCCATCCTAACCTCATCCAACCATGGTTATCACTTTCTTTCACTAAATCCCTCACCAAATTCATCATTCCATATGAATACTTCTTCAAGCTTGTTGAGCAAATCCAACCATCTCACAACTTAGTTTTGAGCTTTGAAGGAGTACTAGGCACTCCCTTACCTCATTTCACCCACCATTCACCTTTCCTAAGCCTTACATCACCTTCCAAATCCCTCCTCTTTCTATCAGTTGTATCCTGTAGGAATACTGGGGATCTTGTCGAAGCATTAGGACATAATGTGGGATGCATTAGGACATCCTGTAGGACACATTACGACATCCTGTAGGTGAACCTATATTGGCCTGTTTTGAGGCTGAATTGTGGGAAAATACACTAGGAAGATAGGAGAAGACGCCTACTTGTATCCCAAGCCATCTGACCATTCACCATCATCCCTAATCCACCTGCCACACCACCAAAATAAGTTAGCATTCACATTTTCACACAAAAAAAGACAAAAAGGAAAAAAGAGTTATTTTGTTCATTTACATGCACAGAAGTTGAATGTTTGATGTTTTGAATTGCAAACCTAGGACAGTAGGATTGTGCACATGTTAACTTAGAATTCTCTTGAAGCAAAGCCTCTTAACAATTGGTTAGATGAATGGTGTGTTTAAGCATTTGATTTTAGTCTTTTCCTTACTATAGTAGACAAGATTTCCTGTAGTGCAAATTTCCCTTTTTCTCATTGGTAATCAAGTTTCTTTTGAATCAATAGAAGTCTGGTTTAAAAAACCATACTGGTCTATCGCTAACTTAGCAGTGAAAAAGAGTGAACCCATCACATCTACTTGTGTATGCAGTATTGTCACCTCCAAGTTTGTACGAACCCTGAGTTGATAAAGTAAAGTTGGTAGCCCCAGGAGTTGCAGCATTCTTGCTGCAACACTGGTACTCATCAAAGCTCCCCCTTTGTGCAATTCCATGCTATGTTGTTAATAGATGGAAGAGACTTTTGCCATGATATCTTTTAACCATGCTCAAGTCCAAAAATAACTCAATCAAAACTTGGAATTAAATGGATGGCATGACATGAATTTACCTACTATTTGATGCAGGTCTTCGACATCGGGATTTTTGTCTACCATACCTAGTCCATGCGTTTTTCACTTGCCACTGAGGCACAACATGAGATTAATATTTAATCGCTCAATTAATCATAAACTTTCCATTAAGGTAATCAAACTGATTAGCTTTAATACAAAATGCTCGCCCCACATAGAATATGTCCTCTACAATATTTTGACTTAGAAACTTAAGGGTTCTAGGGACTTTGCCTATGCCTTCCTTTGAGACCTAGTCTTGGGAAAAGCACCAGAGTTCCATAGGGATAAAAACATTATCCCCACACAAATAATTCAATCCATTATACACATCCCTACCGTAGGTGCTAAAATTATTAGCATGACCACTAACTAGCACTTGAACAAGCCTACCATTGCTAACACTATTCTCTAATTTCAAGCACAGGTACAAAATAGCATGCCACAAAATGTATTCCATGCAACACTATCAAATTCATTAACAAAAACATGCACTACAACATAAATATAGTGGACAGTATCAATTAGTCAAATATACATGACCATGCCAAACAATGGAATCCACACACTATAGTAGTTAATGATTCACATCAAGCATTCATAAAATACCTATGTAAATAGCTCTGCATCTTGGGAAAGTATCAAAATGATAGGGACCTACAATCCCTCATAAACATGAGGACATTCACATAACCATTTCATTATAACAACCAGGAATAATTCATTCCTCCATTTAAGTGTTGTTACATGTAGTTCCATAATGCATAACAATATCATTTACCATCCATAGTGAAACATACATAAAAGTGAATATACTAATTTGATTAACTTAGATGACAAGAAACTGAGGGAGGGACTTCAACTCTCCACCCAACCATAGGTCATCTACTTTGTAATCTCTCTTGAAACTAACTGCCCATAAGTTGGATTCAGAGGCTTAGGAATTAAGTGCTCCAGGGAATTTACACCAATACAAGTCAACCATATCACATGGGAATTTAGAGCACACAGTGCCTTCACCTGATGCCTAAGAGTCTAGAGAAAAAAATTTCTCCACCCAATCAAACACTACAGGAATCCAAAGCCCATAGTGTCTCCACCTAATTTACACTACAGGAATCCAAAGCCCACATTGTCTCCACATGCTATCCTGTAGGAATCCAAAGTGCACCATGCCTCCACCTATTAGTATCCATGAGAATCTAAAGCACACACTTAGGGTCTCCACATGTAAAACACCATGATAAGTGCCTGAATGAAAAACATATCCACCTAATAATAGGAGTCGACAACACACAATGACTCTATCTTCTCAACATGGTAATATTCTCCTTACACCACACTCCTCATCGTGCTTCGAAGTTTGCACATACATTGAGATTTCAAGCATTTTCTTCAACAAGTTCTGTCACAATTTCTCATTGCACTTTTGAGCATGTCCATCTTCTTCCTATATCCCCTTCCAACGAGCATCTCCACCCATTGTCTCCCATCAAGCCTCCTAGTTCCTATTATTTCATTGCATGTTGACCACAACAACATGTTCCATTATATTAGGGATTGTATGGGCTCTTCCTTTTTCAAGAAACACATACATTCTTTAATTATTTCACCAACAAGGCCTCAATTCCTTCAAGGATATAGTTGATAAAATGATTGCAATGGTTTAGATTTATAAGCGACTCCTTCCTTAAACCTACAAATCTGTGTCCACTCCTCCATCCCAGTCAATGTTTACATTTCCACATTATTTAAATGAATTACATTCCGTAGGGACATGTACAGCGGGGTAGTGAAACAATTGTCACAATTATCATAGAATGGTGCAAGGTGGTTTAAACATAGGCAAATAGAGGAGAAGGCCTCAACACCTTCCTAAGAAAATCTAGACCAAAACCTAACTATACTAATGGAGTACCAATAAGTTGGTTGAAGAAAACAAGGAAGGAGTTAGTTATTCTAATTCAAAAATAAATCACTTGTGAAGGTAGATATATTTTTGTATTTTTATATCACATTTTGTTGTTACAACATATTAAAATGGAAAAATTTGTGAATATTCCATATTACTTGTTAAACAACCTCACAAGGATGGGTAAAAGAATTCAAATAAGGCCAAAGAATAAGCAAAAAAACCTTTATCAACATGGAATTATGAAGATAATAGTAGAATATGAATTTCAAAAACATGATTAGACTTTGGAACAATTTCCTCTTGAAAATGAGTTTGTAGAAGGGACAGTTACCCACCAAAATGGGTGAGCCTATAGGAGAAAACCTTTTCTCCTATATTGGATAGCCAACAACCCCACACATTTCTTATTGATGATGATATGCCACGTTCCTCCTCCATTTGCAGCAATCATGCACCTCTCACCATCATACATTCCTCTTGAATGATGGTGGGATACCACTCAACATGTACTTTAACCATTTTGCAATCAAGTGCTTTGAAATAATGTTTTGGTAATTTTAACATGGATAAAGGGGTAATCTGGATGATTGACCAACCTTGAATATAAGCTTGTTCTCTCACCTTACCAGAGAGGTAAGTCTTTAGCCCTATTCCACGAGGACCTATTTTAAAGCCTTAGGATATAGTAGGGACACTACTTGGAAACTTGGAATGTAGTAGCATGTTTGTTATCATTCCATACTTAACTTTATTCATAATTCCCTTGACATCACATCTATTCTTTAGGATAGCTGTCATTGGTTCATTGGGATTTGGAACTCACACATCCACATTCTTGAGTAGGGCTACAAAATTTTTTATTGGAGGTTGACACAACTAAAAGTATTAAAATCATATGATGGCCACAACAAAAGAAAAAGAAAAGTTAAAATGCAAAATATGGCTGAGACCAAAATTAATGCATGGGAAAAAACCTAGCATGAGCTCTGCCCCCCTCATTATCCATCACTCAGCTCTTGAGAACTTGATGATCCATCTGATCATGAGGAACCTTTTCATGTCCCAACATTGATGAACAAGAAACTTACTCATCCTAAGGGGTAGAATAAATGTTATATCATAAAGATAAAATTATATCCTTAAGTTATGCACAATATAAAAGTATGTTGTGCCATTTGAAAACTTTTTGAAATGAGTAACTCATACCTCCGCAACTGCTCCCTCCATTACATCTATACACTTAGGATGTGGACCTTCATTAATTGGTCCCCTAACCATGGCACTAAGCCATGAAGTCATTCCCCTTCATTTCCATGCATTCTCACTAACACCTATGGGTTGAAGGCTTAACCTTGGAAATTCAACCTCCACTTAGGGGCTCTAAGCACATAATAGGGTTGATTACCTAGCCACCCCTGATTTGAAACATCATTATGCCCTTAACAGTTAAGTATGGTCCACTTTGATAGTTCTTATCTCTAATGAATGATTGCTTTCACTTGAGTTTAAGATGGTTTTTCTAAGTGGTCTTGCACAAGGAAGTTGAGCCTCGAGGGCACATTATTCCACTCCTACTCCACATGATTCCCAAGCCATACTACACTTCCGGAGATATTTTATGATCTTGGTGGTGATGGATAGCCAAAAGCACCTTCTGATGCTATAATGTTAAGCTCATCTTCCTTAGCATTGATGATTCTTTGTGATATACCAAGGGCACCCAACATGCCCCTAGGTTGGTCTTGAAATTTCTTGATGAGCATGAATTTATCTAGAGGCCAAATGATGTTTATCATCCCCAGGATGATTTGGGAGAACGTGTAGTACCTAATGGAGCCCTAACACTAGAGAGAGAATACACTACAATCTAGATGGAACCCTTAGAAATGACGTAGAGCTACCCAAAGCTTGTTTTTTTATGCATGGAGATGCTTTATGGCATGATTTGAGGACCCTTCCTTAGATTAAGGTTGATCATGATACATACAGCCCTTGCATTACACTTTTGGAGAATTTTGACTCCTAAAAGGGCATGGTGTCATGTTTAAAGAGGCCTTATAGCTCACACATCTGGGAGAATAATGGTTGATTTTATTTCAATGAGATGTTGGGTTAGCTTGTAACCCATTTACTTTTTGTATTTTTTTTAATGTGGTTCACAACCCCAAAGATCGGTGACTGCGACGTCCACCGAAAAAGTCTTGGGTAGATCCTCGAAGAGATTAATCTCGTCGACTCATATCGTATCCTAATCCCAGAGGGTGTCGAGGATAAATAACACTGTGACCTCTCATAGTGAGGTGCTTATGTGGCAGATACTCAACCTATTGAGCTAACCCTCAAGGCTACTCAAAATTGAACTTATTTATATGATTTTAGTGGAATTAAAGGAACTGATAGACCTCTTATAAAAGCAAGATCACTCCATTAATTTTTTTCAGCATCACACTTGTGGATTTGAACCTCTCTAAAAGAGTTTGACTTAGCCTATTCTACTTTTCTACTTGAGGAGATGTGATATTATGTGGATTTTTTTCTATTGGAAACTAGTTCTTGTATTGGAGACATCTTTTTGGCATTGAATAAAGGCATGTTATTGAAAAAATTGTGAGTATTTACTGCACTTTTTTTTATGGTTTTACAGGTAATGAAATATTGTTAGGGTTTTAACTTGTTCCTTATGCAATGAAAATCATTATTCTTGAACTCCCTAGAAGAAATCCTAGTGAGAATTCTTCTAGTTAATTTATCCCTTCATGAAAAGATATATACGTTTAGGAAGTGAAAACTAGGGCTTCCCCCCTTACCCCATCCATGAATTTTATATATTTATCATTTAAATCCCTAAGACTCTTCACCCAACTAGGAAAAGGAACTCAGATCCCATCAATGATAAAAGCTCTTGAATAATTCTACCTTTTTCTCTCTTTAACTTTTTCAACCGTTCAAGTCAAGCTTCTAGTGCCAGGGAAAGGGCCAAATTCAACTAAGGCTTGAGTTATTGAAGATTTGGAGATTATTTGGCATATTTTCACCTTGTCTGACCTTACCAACACAAAACATAGTGCATTGCATGGTGAAAAGTGCCTTATTAGGGTTGATGTCATCAATCTTAGGTAATTTAGGGCTTTTCAAAAACCTAATTCTATACAATACTTCATGTTAGGGCTTGTTGAAGGTTTACCATCTCCTATTATTGATTGTACCTTTAATTAAACCATTTCCTTTTGCTTCTATGCCTAGATTCACATTCATTGAATCATATCTTCAAACAATAGGTCTTAAGTAATCAAACATGACAAAGAAAATAACCAACAATAGGAATATTCATTTGTGAAAATTCCTAGAAGGCGTAGGACAAAGGTTTCTACACCTATGACATCAACATTGGAAGTGGACCAAGATCAACAAATTTTGTAGGACTGCATTGAATCATTATAAGCTAAAGAAGGGAAGAAGTAGCAAGGGCAATAAGTGAAGAACCATAAACAATAGTAGAAGAGTACCCCTTCACTATTATAGAGAAAAAATCAACACTTAAGGAATATTTTGATGATGCATTAAAGAAAATTTCTCAAGAGACCAAAGGAAAATCTCCCACGAAGTTTCAAAGGTGAATTGAAGAGAAAGAAGAGGAAAATCAAAAGTTTAAAGAGAGAAGTAGAAGAAATGAAAGTCTTAGAAAGACACATAAAAACACAAAATGAATTGTGGACCAGACAAAGCATGAATGTTATTAAGGAAAATGATAGGCTCAAGGAATAGGACAAAACACTACAAGAAGAAAGTATTACGATTCAAAAATAGGCTTATCAGTTGTATTAGTAGAAAAGATATTAAAGGAAAAGAACCAAATCTTAAAGGTAAGGATTCTTATGCAAAGGCTAAGGTAGTCAATCAAAAGAGAATCTATATCCAATCTAGATGTTCTCCTAGGGGCAACAAGGGCTATGTGAATATTAAAGCAATACAATTTTGTTGCATGAGGACATGCAACAACTTCTCCTTGGGGGATATGTGGGTCATAATTTTTGTTAAAAAATAACCATCTAAACAAATGTCATGTTGACCATAATAAACTCTTTACCCATCATTTTTATCATATTTTGTCTTCATCTCGACCAATAAAACCACTAAACAAGTATTTTTATCACTTCATTTTATTTTTATTTTTAATAAGTTTTATGCATTGGAAAAGAAATTATAAAATTTTATCAAAATAGGCATTTTGGTAATTCTTCATTTGTTTAGATATCTGAAGGCATTCTGGGTGAAATCAAAGACATGGGTTTTGTTGCCAAGCTTCACAAGAAAGATATAGTCCTGTTGGATCCATGAAAAAAAACCTTAAGGGGAAAATTGATGCATGGCTAACGTGATTGCTTAGAAAGGAGAAAATGTAGTTTTGGGCAAGGAATTCATACAACTCCACACATTTTCAATTTGGAACAATTTCAAGCCACCATTGAGGTTGAATTTGATCTAAAAGACTAGAAAATTAAGAGATTAATGGGTTGGATGAAGATTATCAACAAGTTTGTTTTATTTTGTTTTGTGCAAATAGCTTTAGCAGTGAAGGCATGAGGAAAGTATGAGAGATTTCCATTTCTATTTGAGCTTTACATTAAAAGGTATCAACTTTGAGATTCTATAACAGATAAATATTTTAATGTGCAAGTTGAGTCTTGGAGGGCCCTCAATTCCTTGAACTTTGGATCATTTATTTCATATGCATATTATCATTTGTTGTGTGATTAATTTTCTAGTAAATACTTCTTTAATTTATTTTCAATTCTCTATTATATATGTACAAATTGCTCACAATTCATATGCAACGTTAGTTTCCTATGAATAGATTTCATTTTTGTTTTTAAAACCAAGTTTAAACTTGCGTGATTGAGTAAAATTAATGATTCAACGAAGTATTTTTGTAACTCTTTAATCTACTTGAGGGAGTAGGATAAAGACACAACAACCAAAGTTGCTACTAGTGGAGACCCTAATGTATGTTTGATCAACCAATTAGACTTGGCTCAGTTGTGTTCTTCAATTTCTTTTAGAATAGTTTTTCATTCAAGCTTGTGTGGTTAAAATTTCTTCAATTAATAATCTATATACATGAAAATATAATTGATGTGTGGGCCTTTTTAAGGCATAAAATCCTATAATCTTTTCTTTTTCCATGTCAACTTTTGTAGCTTATATTGAAGAATATTAGTTCCATTATGTAATAAAGGAATTCAATTGATAAATTAGAATATGGATTTTCTTTGCAAGTTAGAATTTCCATAACTTCCATTGTAGTGACTTAATCAATATTGACATTTTAATTTTATGTTGGTTTAAATTTGATTTTCAAAATGACTTTTTATCTAATGTAATGATAGACATAACATTTACTTTCATTTATAAGTTGTTACAAGTAATTCCATTCTTTGAATTTTTAAGTGAAAATAAGGAAAATCTAATGCTAATTCTTTACATATAATGGTGTTCTTATAAGTTTATGGACTCTTGGTTTAATAAGATTTATGTCATAATTTATGAAATTAAATTAGACAACAACCATTGATCATACATTGATAGTCATTGAGGAATGATGATTAAAAACTTATTTACCATCCCTCTAAAAATCCTAGTAACTGATCAAATCCATGGAATATCCTTAAGAAAACATGTAATTTCCAATAAAATAACACTAAAACATGTGTTTTTTGAACTCATTAGATAGCAAGTATGCCACTAGGTAGGAATAGGAAACCTACACCTCCTCTTCCTTATCGTACTAATGCCACATCTCATCACACATCCATTTTCTCATATGTAAGCTTATTAGGAAAATATTTCCCTTTCTCTACACATATCTAGAGACAATATATCAAATAGCATTATTCAATCATAATGAATAAACAATAAGGAATATTATATAAGTGTCAACCACATATAACACAACCCCATTCTAGGTCCACATATATGGACTCAATGCAAACTCCATATGCACTTGTGGTTATTCTTGTCACACTTAACAAATCACTAGTAGCATCATATGACATACTAAATTTCATCATGTAAATAAATATTGATTTTCAATATGCAATGACATCACAATAATATTGAAGCATCAACCATAAAATATACATATCTACATCGTAATAATCATATTAAATTATATTTAAATTGTAGATCACATCATCCATAAACGTATATGTCAACCAACCGAGTCAATATTATAATTTGAATGACCACAAATAATAACATCATATCAATCAAATTAGGTTAAAGCAAAAAAGAGCACTACAAATGTGAGTTTACATATTCATAATTTAATCTCTTTCTAATTCACACGTATGGCATTTTTATTTACCATATATATATATAGATATGACAACCACTAATGACACACTAAAATAATAAACATGCTATAAATTGATGACAATTATTAACTCATTAAACTTATCTAGTAAATATATTGTAAATTGGCAATAATAATAATAATAATAATAAAATGACAATAATATCACTAAAATTGTCACATTAGATAAAAGATCAACTTATGCTCGGTGATGGAAGATAAAATGAGTATGGAATTTGGGTAGTAAGGAGTGTGGGTAGGCATGAGAAAAAGTAGTTGAGTATTTGGATAGAATCCAAGGGATTTCAGGTGGAAGTGGAAGTGGAAGTGGAAGTGGAGAAATAAGTCTAAATCCACTATTTCATGAGCCTGTTTAGTTGTTTTTGAAGTAGTAAATGGAATAATCAAGTTAATGAATCGACAAGAAATGTGTAACTTAGCATTTGATCTTATTCATGGTATGGAGAACCTTGTCGTAGTGATAATTTTCCAATTTTTTATTATATGAATATAGTGAATTTTGCCCATTTTTCGAAGCCTTAAAAAAAGTGAAAACAAATAAGAAGTTGGGAATTCCATATTTATGCATAAAAGGATTAAATATTTTAATCATTGGGTTGAAAGTTGTTGAGATTCTTAATCATATGTGTTATTTTTTTCTAATATAGGAATGTCTTAGGCCTTATCATGGTTTCTTCTATAGGTGGTAGAAAATTGGTCTTCAACTTTGATTAATTGCACAAAGAATAAAAGTACAAAAATTGGGTAGAAATCCTAATTTATGGAAGGTATATTTTTTTATTCAACCTCATAATTGAGCATGAGTATAGCCATTAGAATGTATCAGTAAGGTTAATATAATAAAACAAGTATGTTCTTAAAGTATACTATTAATTCCTTCCAAATACAAAGCCTCTAAGCTTAATTGGATGAAACTCCAAAGTTCCTTGGACATGGAGAAAGTGTTATGTGATGAAGCCAAATGTATAGTGAGGAATAAATATGGCTAGTATGAATGGTCAATCTCATGTAATGGACCATCCAAGCAAGAACATTAGCTTATTTTAATAAACAAATACTTACTTTCCATTAATGAAAAAAATGACCTATAAATGTGATTTAAGAAGAACGATGCCTTAGTAAGAATGCATATAATACAATTTACCATAATCAACATATGAAATTTAATTTATAAAGTAAGTGGAAACGACAAGTTTTGGTGCTTTTGACTATTATGGTTGATATTGCATACAACTAGAGAATCCATAGCAGAAGTATGTAAAATGCTTATTTAGAGTGAACACCATATGTATTCATAAAGAAAGGTGTAAGTCATAATCCTTCAAGAGATAGAAAGGAAATCAATTAATAAAGGTAGATCATGAATGACATTTAATGTTACATAATAAAAATGCCATTGTAAGGACTAGCTGATAGCATGATTCTCTCAAGTGAAGAGGGCATGTACCTCATGCATTAGATGGGTGAACCATAATATTGAATAAGATTTTAATATACTTAAGAGGTATAGGATGTGAACCAAAAAATTATGTAAATAGTGTGAAGTGAATAATGAACTTCAATCCCACTTGGGAGTTGTTATCAAGGCAATGAAACATTCTATTGTGAAAAAATTTCTTATGGGATAGAGTATGAGGCAAAGTGGAGCTTGGCTAGGATTTTTCCAAGGAATGCAAAAAAAATGTCATGCTAGTCTTAGCTAGGACTAGTATAGGAAACTTGAGTAAAGGAAAGAATACATATATAGCCCAAAAAATCAAAACAAGTTGCAAAGATGCCATGAATTGATTGCAATAGTAAATTTCCCATGAGGAAAGAAATAGTACAAGAAAATTCTTGTCAGGATGTTGGTAGAGGAATCATGGGAGTTCCCATGAATCAGTAGCTAATTACTTAACATCAAAAATATTGAGGGCAACCATATAGGTATGAATTGGTCATGTAGATGATGTGTGAGTGCTAAAGGAAATTTGGGAAAGAAATTATTTAGTCTTGTTTTGATATCTTAATCAATATGTTTATGATGTCAGTTGAATGCATGTATATGATTGATATCTAGATGAGATAAACGAAGAAATCCTTGGGTATGCAAAAATTACTAAAATATTTTGATGCATTCTTGGCTTAAAAAGTCATGATTAAGATAGTAAAGAGTTAATAACTAGAGTGAATGAGTTGTTGTCATTATGACAAATGTGTTGTCCTTGATGGAAAACTATTTAATAAACATGTTTAACATGATGGTAGTAGGATGAGTATTTAGGTCAATACATATTTGATAGAAAGATTGGAGAAAGGAATATCAGTTCAGAGACAGAGAAATGATAAAGATGAAGTTTGAAGTATACATGGGTTCTGTGAAGCAAAGTCGCTTACACACGCAGGTATGAAGAAGAAAAGGGGCGTACAGTTTCTGCACCATGGTATTCTAAATACCAAGGGTCTTTACCATGGTATTGACCCGTAGTATTGAACCCAACAACGGATATTTGATCCTATCTAAGAACACCATGGGAATTACTAAGGATTTGACATGCGGTAATGGATAAGGCCTAAGCTATAGAAGGATATTAAGATCAAATTGTTTGGATGTGCAAGTGATGGATATTTTATGAATAGTTAGATCTGAAGCAAGTGTGCATGTAATGGGCTAGTAATGAATGTTTTGATCTGAAACTAAGTATGCACTCGGGAATAGGATGATGGATCAGATCCAATAGATCTGAAATGACTATATTAATAATGGATTTATTTGATTAGTGATATTATGTCTGACGCATGTTTTATTATGTATGTTGAGAGATGGGATTGTTTTGAAGGTCTGATGTGTAGTGAAGCTATAAGTAAATACTTTCAAATCTGTACGCAGGTTTGATAACTTGAAAGGCACGTACATACGTGGGTTTAATGATGGTAAGTTGTGTGTTGATTCTGTACTATGGACAGATCTGTACACGGGTTTGATTCCTGAAGAACGCGTATACATGTGGAAATGTTTTGTGGAAAGCGTGTATATAAGCTAGGGTTTTTTTGAATAAGATGGTTGATCAATCTAATCAGTTTTATTCTGTTTCTGTTGTCTGTCAATGAAGTCTTACTTGATGATCTGGGTTTAACATTGATGATTAAAGTTGAATTGATTGATTGAAGAGTGATGATGCTGCTAGGTATATTTGTTTGAAGATCTATGATGGTTTTGTGATTATTTCAGAGTAATTAAGCAGTTTAGGGTGTAACTCGTTGTTTGTTTAAGAATGACAGTGATCTAGTTTCAGGGTTCAATGTTTTGAGATCTGTACATAGGTATGCTTCAAGGAAGTTGTGTATAGATCCAGATTTTCTAAACTAAAGTAGCGTATACATTCTGACATTTGATTGATCAGTGTTTTTTGTTGGTTCAATGAGTTGATGCAGTGTTTGGGTTTAGTATTGGTATTCTGGTTATAGTGATCTAATTGCTTTGGTTATTTGAGAATAAGTTGATTGATTTAGGTCTCAGTTGGTTCAGTGATTAGTTGATTCAGTTGGTTCAATGGTTGAGTGATTTGTTGTAGTGATAAAGTTTCAATTTTGATATTTGGTATTGGGCTTAAATGATGGTAGTGGATCCAATCTTAAAATTTGATGAAAAGTGGCCTACAAGTTGTGATGTTTTGTACCAAGTGGATATAGTATGAAAATTTATGAAACGTGGTCCATATATGTGTTGAGGGTTGGAACCTTCAATGATGAGGTTAAAGCTTATTTCCACTGGTAGCTAGTAAATTTGATCAAGGGGTTGGAGCTCCCTTCTGGTGGGTGCCGGTAAATCTTGGTTTTCATGTGTTGAAGTGTTTCTTATGTGTGATGGTTTATTCTATTCTTACTACACATGGTTACTGTTTAATTAATACCTAATGAAATACTGATACACTGGTTCAAGTTAAACAGGTGATGGATTAACTAAAAAGTTAATTAATTGGATATACGCTAGTTGTATATATAACAATGGCGTACATGCATAGGTTTGCTTCATTATAGTCGCATACAGAATATAGATAAGAAAAGAATATTAAGAGTCAGTTTTGAATATTGATTCACCCCTCCCCCCCCCCTCTCAGTATTTTTCCCAACAATTGGTATCAGAGTAGGGCCTTCAAAAGAAGCTTGAATGCTTGAAGGAGATCTGTCAAGATGATGAGAAAGAAGAAGATATCTCGAAGGAGGGATTTAGAAAACTGTGATAGTGATATATAAAATTTCGTAACAGTTACATATGTCAGCAAATATTCAAGTTTAGGATCACCTCACTTTCTATTGATCAAGAATGAAGACAGTAACAAAGAATTATTAGGTATGGCCCTTTTTTCTAACTGTGGTCCATTTCCTTATCTATGCAATAATGATAGTGATGATGGCAATGAAACAACTGAGCTTGCACTCATGGGTAAAAGTGAATGTAAGCACTCTAAAGAGAAAACAAATTCAAAAATGATGCCTTAAGAAGTAGAAGATCAAGGCAAGTCATAAACAATGGACAATGTTTATGTGCCTATGCTAAGTAAAGATAATTATCAACAATGGAAAGAAAAGATAAAGTCTAATCTAATGAATCTTGATGTTTGGTATCTAGTATTTAATGACTACACCAATATTCATCCATCAAATGGGGAAGTGCAAAAGAACAATACGGTTTTGAGTGACATCTTTTATAGCATATCTAATTCAACATTAAGTAAGGTTATGCATTATACAATTGCAAAGCAAGTGTGGGATAAGATACAAGAAATCCATGAAAAAGTCCCAAAGGAAGACTCCTCGTCAAGGGAACTACCAGGTAATCCCATCCCTAACAATGTGTCAAAAAATGATGATAACAAAATAAACTTTGTTATGTCAAATGGAGTTGTTGATTCAGAACAAGACAAGTTAGAAGAAATTTTTTATCTTAGAACAAAACATGATCTTGCTTTGAAAATTATTGTTAACCTTAAAGATAAGTTGCAGACATATGATAACAAGGATCATATTAAATCAGTAAATGTTGTTGTGGAATCTAAACAATATTGCGAAGGTATTAAAGCTGAGAACGTCTCTCTAAGAGAAGATCTTGAAAAATCAGATAAACAGAATGAATAACTACTTCAAGCATTTAAAGAACAAGAAAATGAGTTGAAAGAAGAGATTCTCAAATTAAAGGAGCAAGTGGAAGAAGGAATAAGGATTGAAGAAGGTACGAAGAAGCAATACCTAGAAAAGGAAAAGCAATATCAAAAAATGGAGGTTGAGGTAAACATTCTAAAAGGTAAATTAGAAGAAAAAGATAAACATTTGAGATTTCAAGATAATACTAAGATTTTGGATAATATTCTTAGTAGTCAAAAGTCTCCCGCTGTGAAATTTGGTTTTGGTTTTCATGAAACTTTTTAAGGTGAATCTAGTTCACAAGTTGTTGCAAGGAATATAAAGGGTAAAAATACAAAACCTAAAATACTCAACAAAGAGATAAGAAGTCAACCTGATCAACAACCAAGGAAAGTGAACCTTCAAAGAAAAGCATTTACTCCTAACTATAGAAATGCAAATAGATTCTCTCCTCTGACCAATAATGTTGATTTTTTTATATGTCATAATTATGGACACATTGCAACCAATTGCAGAAATAGATTGTTTCAATCACAAGAAAATAACTAATTCACAAAAAGATCATCAACTTCTAGGTTCTCAAGCTTCTTTAAGGAATATTGTTTTGCTTGCAATATATTTGGTCACAAAGCTATTGATTACAATAGAAGGAATATGAAACAGAAATATTATGATTCCTCTGCTCATGTAAGATGTTATGCTTGTAACAAGTTTGGGCATGTAGAAAAAGAATGCAGGATGAAATCTATGGATCGCCTTAGATGACATGGAAATAAATCAGATAAGAATATTGATGGATCCACCAACATTTATCATAATAAGAAGACATAAGAAGAACAGATAAGGTGTGATCTTGCTCTCTGCTCATTTCAAGAAGAAAATGAATGTTAAATAGATAGTGGATGCTCTCATCACATGACTGAAGATAAGAGTAAGATGGAGTCTCTCAAGAAAAACCAATATGGTAATGTTATTCTTGGAAATAATGCTCCAGCAAAAGTTATAGGAAATGGTAGAGCCAAAATTAATAAACATAGAGGAGTAGTTGATACTTATTTAGTCCAAGGACTAAAGAAAAATATTCTAAGTGTAGTTCAAATGGCAGATAGAGGAAATGCAATTGTGTTTACATCAACCAAATGCAAAGTTATAGATGAAGAATCTGGAAAGGTCGTAGCAAGAGGATATAGAAACCCAAACAAATTATATGTGCTTAAAGAACTGAATTCTCACAGATATGAGGAAGAATCAGACTTAGAGTAAAAGAAGATGGTGTCCATTACAGTCCATTATTCTTAAAAGAATACTTCTAACAGTGACTGCAGAAGTGATGTGAGGTACATGACCTCATAAGAGTAGAAGGTGGCTATCAGGTCCTCAAGATCAGTGATGTGTCATCTCAAGGGGAGTAATACATATGTTGTCTTGAGGATGACTCCCATGGTTGTTCTGATATTCATATTGCTTACATTATTGACAGTGCATCTGATGTAGTAACATTGAACAGGTACAGACTATACAAGCTTAGGGGGCGTTGTGGTTATGAAATTTCATCATTTTACTTTATGTACATAGATATTATGAAGGACAATCGCGCATATACGCAAGTTATAATACAGATAGTTGCATATGTTTTCCTTTGGTGAAGAAACAGTTGGAAAAACTTAGGGAAAGGCTATGATATGCTTCAAACAATTATTATTTGGCTTTCTTGTTCTGATGTTGATGGTTACAGTCTATGGATGCTACTTAGAAGTGGTATTGGCTAATGATAGTTTATGAATTGCTACAATATAACATTGATGACATGAATTTACTGATTAAGTTTCTTTGATGACCTTACTGATGGACGAGTTGATGTGATCAGACCTGACAGTGAACAGTTGGCACAGGTTCAGGGGGAGTATTTGTTATGCTTCTAATAATGCATTGTTGGCATTATGATTCCTTGAGAACTTATTGTTACATAATGATGCTTATATTAATGATGTTCATGTTGCTGAAGTTTTTGAACAATGCATCATGCTATGTTGTAGTCACGGGTTGCCTATAATGAAATCATGGATGATACTTATATATTGCTTGAGTCACATAGTTGTAATGATGCTACTGATCATATTTATGATGATGGAAGATTATTCTGATTATGCATTTGGTAGATATGTTATGTTTCTTACATGAGTTCAAGGAGATAAATAGAGCTTGAGTATACAACCTTATTATTTTATGACAATAAGTGTCACTCATTAGTTTTATGATGTTTTCATTACGTCTTCAGAGATGCATAAGTTGCATATGGTGCAATTATGGATGATGATTCATATAGTGCTTGGCTCTCACATGTACATGATATGATACACATGGTATATTGTTTGAGGATTGTTGCTCTTGATGGTATCAAGGAGATGGGTTACTAACAAAGTTTGATAAATGATGGTGAGCTCATGGTTTTCCATTAATGGATTTTCTCATTAATGAGAAGCTAGATACCTAATATTATCTCTATGTCATGGGATATCATTGATGGGTGACTTATAGATAAGGATCTTATGGATGATTACTTAAGTTTCATATTGATGAAGTGGTGTTGGAGTGATAGTTCTTATTGCATGAAGAAAATGGGCCAAGAGAATGATGTTACTACAAGTTTTCATGAAGATATGGTTATTAATATACTACTGCTACATCTGCTAAATAATACTTGGAGACATGACATATTTTTTCACATATTGATGATGTTGATAAATTATGCTACATTTCCCTATCTTACTCTATGATGATATGCTTGGTTCTCACATATGTTGATTAATGCATGAAAAGATATGTTGCTATGTTTTGATGAACATGGATTGAGGCTCTTCCTACTAAGGGAAAGAGAAAGTTGTCCTTGATGAGGTCAAGAGGATGAGTTGATAGCAGATCTCTATGGAAAATCTTATGTTGCATCCTTGGTCACAGGTTGATGATATTAAAGCTATATTGTCTTATCTTGAAAATTGATGATGAAAATGTGCATGTTGTTGTTCATGTTCCTGCTGACAGATGCTTATGGTGCAGATCTTATATGGTGTATGATAGTTGATGATGACTATCATGGTCTTATTGAAATCTTTGGTCTTAGTTATAAATTTCATATATGTCTCTTGATGTAAAGGTCATTTAAAGACCTATGATGTAATACTTGTAATATTCAGTCATGTTTAAACTATTGGGTCAAATACATTATCAATGTAATCCCATTTTGAGTGGTTGATGTAATAATGAAGTCAAATATGTAACCCCACTATGATTGGGTGGTTGATGTATGTTTGTGTACTTGGTGATAGAAAAAGTCATATTTGGTTGAGTCATAAAGTCATGTACTTCATTGCAAATCTTTTGAGAAGTTTCAGCATGTGCTCAAGGGGAGCATGATCAATATTCAATATACATATTCAACAGATTAGATCTACAACACTCATGTCAACAAAGGGAGAGAAGCCTTCATTTAGAATTGGTCAGCCCTTTTTTCCCTTGATGTCAAAGGGGGAGATAAGCTTGGTGTTTGGAGAATGCTTGGTATATCTATAGATGTGTTTATAGGAACCTACAATGGTGGTGACCAAACACCAAAGTGGTTGCCATCAAGTCCAAAGGGGTGATTATTGGCATTATGAAAAATGTGTTATCCTTTGATGCAAGGTCACCCCTGCTTTACCCACAGTTTGCATGGATTATGCACATATCATGTCTGTCCCAGGAATTTTAACTTTGTATCAAGTTAAATCTTCAATATCTAAGGTTTAAGACCTCATTAATAAATCTCTATGCGGAATGTTTGATTAAAACCCAACATAGTCTAACCCTTCCTTCAATATGCATGTATCAGGACTTTTTCACCCCTCAAGCCTTCACACATGACTTTACTTACCCTTTCATTAACCCTTATCCACATATATATATAACCTTCCCCTCTTTATGCTTTGGTTATATATAATTTAACCACATGAACCCTCATCACGCTTTAATAATGTTGGACCTACATGTGAACCCTTATATCCGCGCTTAATTCATTATAGCCCATTTACAAAGGAATCATACAAAAAACATACCTTTTATGCTTTTTATATAGCCTCTACACAGTTATCGATGCATGCTCCTTTATCGCGATCATTAATAGCTCCTCCGCGGTCATATTACACATGCCTCTATTGCATTCGATATGCGATTAATGAAATATCGAATTTCAAAACATATACAACTGCACCTATAATGATATCGAGTCCTCCCTTATCATTTTCTTCCACTGCACCACTCCAATTTGCGATTAGATTGCGACCATTGGTTTGGTTCCGATCCAATGGTCCATGATCAATTAACAGTTGCTCATTGCTCTTGTCCAAGACCCAATTCTGATCTATCCATAAGGATTCTGCTGATGCAATTTAATCCTGACCGTTGATCTTCCAGATCCAATGGTGACTATGTGCCAATACTTCACTTCTCTGCTCTTTCTTTGTACTTAGATTTTACGCCATTCTTATGTTTTTCTATGGTTTTTGGGTTTTTCAAAGGTTTCGACCTTTTGCTCTTCCACTGCTCAATTCGTTTCCGCTTGAGCTTAACTCTGTGATTTCTGTATCACGATAATTCCATAGCCTTACTTGGGTTCTCCAATTGGGTTCTATGGCCCTTCATCATCCTCTGTACTGTCTCCTCTTCTTTGTGTTTCGCCGAATTCTGCCTGCATACATATATTACAGAATTCTGATTCACTATAATTCAACACTCAAAACACGCATTCGAACTCAGAATTGAGTTGATTATATTATTAAATATAAACAATGATTACAAAATGAGATCTTTGTCTCTCTGGCCTGATGTTCTAATATCAGTGGCCTATGTTTACACTCTTCTTGTAGGCTTACAATCAAACTATCTCACCTATCTATCTAGCCTCTAACTTTCTAACCTTTTACTATGCCTTTAAGGCTTACATTTATACAAAAGGACTCTAAAAGCAATTCTTGGTTTAGATCCATAAATTCTTCAACAAAATTCCTAAAATCTCTTGCTCACCCCTATGGATCCTCTCTAATGCATAAAATCATGAACTAACTCATAATTTGAATTTTACAATTAATTCTCAATCTCTCAACTATCCTAAATCTCTCATCTTCTCCTACATTTGAGAACATTTACAAATATGCATTACCATATTCAATTAAATCCCTATTCTAGCTTCTCTCATTAAAATCACTCAAAACATTAATAATTACATTTAATTCACACTTAGGAAACCTACTTCCTTGAAAACACAATACCCCTATGTTTACTAAAATACAATGATTTTTCTTAGGTTGAATTCTCTTGCATCAGACTCCCAAAGAAGAAAATTTTCATGATCTCCTGATCATGTGTGTTCATATGTTGATAGAAAAACCTCCAGGGTCCCAAACTTTAGTTTTAACTGTCCAAATGCCTTGTACCTTTGTTTTTTTTGTATGTCTGCTATCTCTGGTTTCGTCATCCTCTCCTTGTCAATCAGGTTCAAATACTGATTGATCATGCTTCCTGTTTCTATCATTTTCCTCCCTATTGCCTGTTTCATCATTAATTTCCATAATTCTTCAATCTCCATTTCCAGCACATCCTTGGACTGGTGCATACTCTGCCACTTACTGCTATTTCTTTCTCTCTGTTTCAGGTTGTTGTTGTTGTCCACTAACCCTTCAAACTGTTTTTTAGTACCTTCTAATTTTTCTACCTTAGCTTTTGTTATTACTCTTGAGATTACTTCAGGTACTATTGTAGACATTTTTGTAGTTACTGCTGTCGACATTGCTTTTGCTTTGACTCCTATGCTTACTGCCTCCCTTTCATCCTTACCCTCTTTCATGATTATCTCTTTCTGTATTGAATCTTGACTGTCCAACATTCTTTCCAGCAATTGAACATCTCTGTTCCATGGATTTAATACTTCCACATAATCTTCTTCTTTCATTTTTATTTGGCTGCTCATCTGTACCAAATTCTCTCCAGCATCTGCAACTAAACTTGCACTCATAAAACAATTGTTAAAATAAAAATCATAAGGCCTCGGTCCCTCTTCTTCCTTTGGCAACACATCAGTATGCTACTCTGTTTTTTCCTTCTCTGCTAGCACATCAGTATGTTGATTCAACCTCTTTAAATAATTCTCCAAATAATTCTCTAAAGTATTTCCAAGACTATCAGTTAGTATTTCTTCCACACCATCTGTTGTAATGATGTCCTTTTGCTCTTGCCCACTGTAGCAAACTCCTTCCTCTGCAATCACATTGTCATACTATGAATTTCCCAGCAAATACTCCAGCATTTCAATTTCTTTGTGACACTTCATAAGTATTTCATCATTACTTATGATTCTTACATTTATATGCAAATTATCAATCCGAAAATTACAAGGTTCAACAATCTCAACTGTTGCTTCACATATCAGCTCTTCAGACTTAATTTCATCTCCTTCTTTCACAAGAAATTGTTCCTGTGTTGTCACAGTTTCAAACATCAATGCATTATTAAGTTGTTTCTGCTGCAATAAATCACTACTTCTCTCATTTATGATACATTCTCCATCCTCCTTTACTTCAAAGTTTTTATCTTCTAAAAGATACTCTTCCATACTTCTGACAGCTTCAAAAGATTGCTCATCCTCTGCAAAATCTTTAATCACATCAAAGTTATTAGATTCAACAATACAAGGTTTTACATTTTCCTACTGGTCTGCATTTGTCCAGCAGTTCAAAAATCATCAATAATTCCTTCTTCTTCACCCAGAACTTCACCCTGCTCTGGTTCACAAATGGACACTTCCATTTCCAATTCAACTTCTCTGAGTCTTTAGACCTCAATTGAACACCCAATACATGTTCAAGCTTCATCAGCTCTTTTGCTAATTGCATATTTACCTGCTGACTTCTCATCTTTTGTAGCCTTCTCTGTAATTTATGCCACTTCATTGGCTTCTTCTTTAATACCCAACCTTGTCTCTGACTTTCCTCTAGTATACTCATCAATACATCGAGTTGTTCTTTCATCTCTGCAATATCTTTGTCAATTTCCTTTTGACTCATCCTTTTGCCATTTGCCTTGGCATCCTCTTTCTTCATCTTTCTTCTGTTGTGGTCTTCCTCATAACCTCTGCTATGACTATCAGTAGCCATCTTGTTCTCCATCTCTATGAGTTCCTCACTCATTCACTATGGGTTTCATTAAAGCCTCTGGAACAGCAAGTCCTCCCTGTTGCCACTTACCTCACCAAGCTTTCCTCTGTACTCAGTCTTTTGGCAAGCAATTGGTTCTTTGTCTTTGGAACCTCCCTTGAGCACTCTTCTTTGCTCATTATAGGCTTCAACTCATCTACATCTCTCATGAACACAACTATCCTCTTGTATTTCAATCACCCTGGAATACTTGGTTCTGACCACTTCTTCTTTTACTTAGAAAGTCTTACCATCTTCCTTCATTACCTTGGAAATTCTACCCACATCCTTTGTGGAATTACGTTTGTGAGCTAAAACAATACCTCTGTAGTAATAAGTCTCCTCCTTGCTACATATGCCTCACTAAGATTCTCTCCTCTGAGCTCAGTCTTTCAGCATGTATCTGGTTCTTTCCTTTGGAACCAATTGAGCACTCCTCACTCTAGGTTACTGCAATCTTCTCACCTCCTTATGATGTCACTTGTGTGTCAATATAAAAATCACAACTCTCCAGTATTCAAATCAAATTAAACAAAACATGTCATCTAACTGTCAAGGTCTCTGCATGATCTTGTTCCACCATTTACCTGTACTTTGAATGGATTGTCCTCTGGTTCTTGAATCTGCAAGTTCTGCTGCACTTTACCTCTATGTGCCTACTATTTATCAGATTAAAATATGATCTCCTCTTGCCTTCATAAACATCTTAAAACACATAAGTCTATTCTAAGTCCTTTCCTACATAATTCCCTTCTTTTGTTCTACTGTCGGTTGTTCCAATCACAATTATGCTCTGATACCAAATGATGCAAGGTCACCCCTGCTTTACCAACAGTTTGCATGGATTATGCACATACCCTGTCTATCCCAGGAATTTTAACTTTGTATCAAGCTAAATCTTAAATATTTAAGGTTTAAGGCCCCATTAATAAATCTCTATGCAGAATGTTTGATTAAAACCCAACATAGTCTAACCCTTCCTTCAATATGCATGTATCGAGACTTTATCACCCCTCAAAAATTCACACATGACTTTATTTACCCTTTCATTAACCCTTATCCGCATATATATATAACCTTCCCCTCTTTATGCTTTGGTTATACATAATTTAACCACATGAACCCTCATCGCTCTTTAATAATGTTGGACTTACATGTGAACCCTTATATCCACACTTAATTCATTATAACCCATTTACAAAGGAGTCATACACAAAACATACCTTTTATGCCTTTTATATGACCTCTGCACAGTTATCGTTGCATGCTCCTTTATCGCAATTGCAATCGCTCCTCCGCAGTCATATTACACAGGCCTCTATCGCATCCGATATGCGATTAATGCAATATCAAATTTCAAAACATATACAACTGCTCCTATAACGATATCAGGTCTACCCTTATCAGTTTCTTCTGCTGCACGACTCCGATCTTTGAACCCTCGAAGCTCGATCACCAATCGACACTTTATCGCTATCGGTGTATCAGCCCCATCACACATCACTATTTCTATTGTCGATGTCCCTTTACCTTGTGATCTCCGATTTGTGATTAGATCATGACCGTTGGTCTAGTTCTGATCCAACAGTCCATGATCAATCGGCAGTCGCTCATTGCTCTTGTCCAAGACCCGATTTTGATCTATCCATAAGGATTCTACCGATGCGATTTAATCCTGACTGTTGATCTTCCAAATCCAACGGTTATTGTGCATTGATACTTCACTTCTCCGCTCTTTCTTTGTACTTAGATTTTACGCCATTCTTTCGTCTTTCTATGGTTTTCGGGTTTTTCAAAGGTTTCAACCTTTCGCTCTTCCACTGCTCAATTCGTTTCTGCTTGAGCTTAACTCTGTGATTTATGTATCACTATCATTCCATAACCTTACTGGGGTTCTCCAATTGGGTTTTACGGCCCTTCATCATCCTCTGTACCATCTCCTCTTCTTTGTGTTTCACCGAATTTTGCTTGCACACATCTATTACAGAATTTTGATTCACTATAATTCAACACTCGAAACACACATTCGAACTCATAATTGAGTTGATTATATTAATAAATATAAACAATGATTACAGAATGAGATCTCTGTCTCTTTGGCCTGATGTTCTAATATCAGTGGCCTCTGTTTACACTCTGCCTGTAGGCTTGCAATCAAACCTATCTCACCTATGTATCTAGCCTCTAACTTTCTAACCTTTAACTATGCCTTTAAGGCTTACATTTATACAAAAGGACCCTAAAACCAATTCCTGGTTTAGATCCATAAATTCTTCAACAAAATTCCTAAAATCTCTTCCTCGCCCCTAAAGATCCTCTCTAATACATAAAATCATGAACTAACATCTAATCTAAGTTTTACAATTAATTCTCAATCCTCTCAATCCCTCAACTATCCTAAATCTCTCATGTTCTTCGACATTCGAGAATATTTACAAATATGCCTCACCATATTCAATTAAATCCCTATTCTAGCTTCTGTCATTAAAATAACTCAAAACATTAATAATTACGTTTAATTCATACTTAGGAAACCAACTCCCTTGAAAACACAATACCCCTATGTCTACTAAAATATAATGATTTTTCTTAGGCTAAATGCTCCTGCATCATCCTTGATGGCAACTGATGAGCCCCAAAAATGGGTAACTTATTGGGCTCATTTTGCCTATTATTCTTGATTAATCCACCATTCTTCATAGTTTATGCATGATTTTGAGCATATTTATGTTAATTGAATCAATGAGAATAGTCACTTGACCATGAAGTCTAATACGTGCTTATTGCAGATTTTTGGACATCTTTTGGACCAAGGTCAAGCATTTATGAGCCAGTTGACAGCCAAATACGAGGGTAAAAGGCTGAAGATTTGTAGGGAGGGTGTCTCCTACACTAAATGGCCATTTCCTTGAGTTCTCCACCATCAGCTCGGAGTTCAATAGCCCACCAAAGATGATTCCCAAGGGCAGCCGAGCAGCTTTTGTGAAGTGGCTGGTTACTTGCAGTTTTGAGCAGCCAAGCCCCTTGAGTTAAGGAGGGCTGTTGGAGGTCCTCGTAGTGCATAAGTAGGAAGGCTTCCAGTCTTCGTATTTTAGTTCTTGAACATTTGTATTTCGCACTTTAGTGCTGCTTTGCCTTTCAGCTCATTTTCGAGCTTTTACTGTAAACATTTTTGTGACATGGTTATTTTTTGAGTAATGAAGATCAATTTCACTTTGCATCAGCTCTGAGCTTCTTCTTAGGAGGTTTTAGCTCTTGAGTTTGGGCCCAACCCAAGTGTCAATACCTCCTCTATGTACTTTTATATGTCTTTGTTGCATTCATAGAATTATTTCTGCTATTTAGATTAAAATCTTGCTTAGTTACTTAGGTCCTTTTTGATGATTAAAATAGCTTTTCATGCTTCAGGTTGATTTGATAGTTTGGTAAAGGAAAAGACCTGCAAAAAGGCCACCAATAAATCCTTGATCTCATCTCTCCCTCTCTGGGACCATGAGCTGAGACCAAGGGATACTTGCTGCCACAAAAACACTGGTTTTTCCTCTTCTTGCAATTTCTAGTGTTAGGTTCTTAGTTGCAAAAGTTGATACCAGTTGTGATTACATGCTTAGATCTATTCTTGCTTAATTTTCATAGTTATCTTACATGATTTTCTACCAATAAACTTCTGTTCATCATGATTTCTGGTTCTTAGGTCAAATTATGTCAAAATAGCTAGATCTTTGGTTTTCTTAGCCTTTGTTTGATCAGTTTTGGAAAATAGTGTGCAGAACACCTGTGATACCTCCCTGCCTACCCTTCCTCCATCAATACAACCTGCTCCACCCCCTAACTCAGATTCTTTCCCTTCATTTACCACATTTTCTCACTTTGCCCTAATTTCTACACTCTTGTGCGGCATTGCTTCCTCCATCCTTGAACAAATCCAATCACCTTAATCACTCCTCAGCTTCATTCACCAGGTACTAGACCCCTTCACATCCTCATCCAACCTCCATTTCCACTTTCCCACCTTTTTTTCATCATCAACCCTCCAAAATCCTCTTTCAGATCTTCTTGTACAACATCTTGTAGAACCCCTGCAGACTTCCTATAGAAGTTCACGTGAGAAGTATTTCGAGATATGAACACTGTGAAACTCTCTGGAAGGGTGTTAGGGACCCCTGAGGCCCTATTCTCACCTTCCAAACCTCCTGCAAGCACCTCCCCCATTTCCTTTCACCAATCAACCTTTGTACAGTCAAAAATAGTTAAAGCGCATGCATAATAAGTTTGAAAGATTACTCAATAATGAAAAAATATTTTTTTTTCATATTTCTCTTCAGAAGTAGCTTAGTCACATGCATTTTATCTTTCCAAAAGTCAATGGCATCCAATTCCACCACTTTCATCTCTTTTCTTGCACCAGTAGCGCTAGTCGGTAAAACTAGAGTTTGCTAGGGTTTGCGTTTCTTTTCAGCTTTCAACTTCTTCCTACATGTAGATTAGCCTCTGTTGAGTTAGCTTTCATCCAACACAGTTAAAAGCTTCTTCTAAGAGCTCATAAAAGCTGGCTTAAACTCCTAGCGGACTTGTGCCAGCTGATCAAGTGAGAGCCTGCGACAAGAGCTAGTTCTTATGCATATAGCATCGTCGCTTCCAAGTTTGTTACGAACTACTGGGTTGATAAAAGTAAAGAAGAGAGTCCGAGGAGTTGTAGCATTATTTCTGCAATACTTGAGCCCACCATCTTTTTGGCGCCCTTACCGGGGAAGCGTCAGAGTATTTGTGATTGCTACTTTTATGCTATTTTCTACTGCAACCTTCTGCTCAGTAGTTTATTTTAGCAAGCGTAGAGTAGTTG